>JAAMPC010000594.1:0-21826 GCA_016771965.1 Brassica carinata
GATCTATCTTCTCAAGTCTCAAGGCATCAACTTAAAGTTCCTCAACACAAAAGCATGGAGAAAGACTTTGCTCAACAATAGAACACTTAAGCTCAACTAGGGTCATGAAGCTCTGATTATTTGAGGTAAATGGTAACGCATAGACTTTGGTTAGCTTCACTTTTTCCATCCTATCAGTAGTTATGTTATGTAGCACCAAAGAATATTGACCCATTACAACAATAAATTTATACCTGTGCTGTACTCGACAATAAATGGCTTGCAAGATCATCGTTAATTGTAACAGGTAGAGCCGACATCCTGCTCATGATACCTGGCATCTCCTTCATACTGCAACAGAAAGTAGCATTTTTAGTAATTGAATGCTTTAATGATAGAAAGGAAAAGAAGACATGTCTCAGTTGTGAACTGATATCTGCTATTAGATCCACATACTTAGTCAGAATGGCGCTGATGTTATTTCTTGTCTGATCAAAGAGACTGATGTTATCCTGCAGCTGTATATACACAATATGTGAATATGATACACAACTAGCCACAAAGGATTGTAAAAATAAAAATAATAAATTACCTTGCACACAGAGAGGTTGTATGAAATTTGACTAAAAGCTTGAGCGTTTTGCTGTAGAAGATCCATTACTGCATCACTTAAACCTGAGAAGAAGAGGACCTCACTGACAATACTGATTTATTTATTTTATTAGCAAATACAATTAAAAGAGCACTAAACCTTCACGAGGCATGTGTGTACTGTGGCACATATTGTTCATGACATATAAAGCATTTTGTTGTGGCACATTGGCTAACATGCTCAGTTCTGGGGATGTATCCACCACCTAACCATGAAAAAATATGGTTTTCAGAACCAAGTTCGAAAGCAGAGATACTGATGTCAAAAGTTAATACATGAGAAACCACCATACAAGTTCTTCGTTGAAAAAAATACTATCAGCTCAGATTAGCATGAACAAAAATAAGATATGCATCAATAAGGCCACCTATCTTCATAAGTTTATTAGATAGTAAACTAGACACACGAAAGGTTTAAATGGACAAGCATACCTTTCTATTGTAAACGTTGTTCCCAGCACTATTTTCTTTTCTTTTTCTCCGTTTTCCCTGTGAGAATAGACACACGTCTTAGCCAACAAATTTAGAGATACTATCTATCTACTGAAAGATAAAATAAAGGCAAATAAGCACTAATGAAAATAAAAGGAGGACTTTTGAAACATTTTGTTTGATTGCATCATATATCTGACTAAAAGACTCACAGGATGGAGATGGTAAGATAGTGATAATAAAACATTATATTCCACTCATTTGTTTCACTTGATTATGCAAACATTTAGCAATATGATGTAACCATCTGTTTTTGGACAAGATAATCTTTTTTAAAAAGAACTCCTGTCGTAGGAGATGTTGTAACTTCTAATCAAAGACAACATGCCAACATATGTTTCCTAAACCCAAAAAGTAATAAGGATCCCTGCCATCAAAGCATCATCAAATCATTTTTTTTTAAAAAAACTTTAGGCTTATTTCCTTTTCCAACAATTCCCTTCACAATCATGGACTCCAAAGTTAATATAAAGACATGTATAAGCGTCAGCAAAACTTGTAATTTTCTCTTTTTTTGCTCATCCTTTTTCATCAATAAAACCTATAACTTTTTAAAAGACTATCTTTATCGCAAAAGCACACACCCAAAGTTGCATCATCATATCATATTCAGCATATGTTTTTTAACAGTGATAGATAGAAATATCCCTCGGATCACTACTTCCATGACAGCCACATACCATTTGAAAAAGGGATGCTTAGAAACTGCTAAGTAAGTAATATCATTGGTAGAAGTCTAGACTCCAGAGTGGTAAAATTTCATCTCATAGAAGCAAAAGCACATGAACAACATGAAGGAAAGAAAACACAAGGGCATGAGGAACTTACCGACATCCATCTACACCTCAATGCTACATCCCTCACAGTTTTATCTGGTAGTGTTGCAGCAATCTTTACATACTTTGAAATCTTCGGTTTATTTGTTAATCTACAAACGAGAAAAAAAAAACAAATATGTCATGCATGGAAACCAACAATACAAATCAACAGCCTACACACTCTAGAAACCCCAATATAACATGTAAGAAAACAAACATCAGCTAGCTTTCATAATAAAACTATGTATGAAAAATGTCTTACTTAGAGAAGTAACATGAAATGGCTAATGGACCCAAGTTCCATATAACATATAAGCATATTTTTTTTACAATTCATGGAAACACAAAGCGCAATACTTTTTATTCCAAAGGAACATACTTTAATAGTCCACCATGGAGAAGAATATAATGTGCGCACTACTTCTCATGAAACAATTCCTGATCTAGCTTTTTTTTTTTTTGTGAAAATATGATTCATAGTACGGAAAAAAGCTAAAGAATTTACAATAAACTTTACATTTTTTGTAGATTAAACAAATAGCAAATGGAAGGAAAGATCCAAAGAGGAAACGTTGAAGCTCAAAAAAGAAGAAGATACCTACTTTGCAAGGCTGTTCTCCAATACAAACTGCTCCTCAGGGGACCAATCCATGACCAAAGCAGCTTCAGATTTGACTCCTGCCACAGAAGCCAAAGAATCCACAGGTGGCTGTAACCCTGAGGCAGCGTAAGTCGCCGAGAATACAAGACCGGTGGTGCTAGTGCTCGGCGGCACAAAGTGATTATCCATTGGAATCATCCTTGTGGGTGGCTCAGAGGCGCTATTGAATGAAACTGGTTCCAGCTACAACCTACAAGAATGCCCCAAGGCTGAGATTAGTTAATCTCTGAAAACTAACAACCAAAACAACATGAGATGAGCAGTTCACCTCAGATTTTAAGATAGAGCACTCCGGAAGATAAAGAGAGAGAGAGAGAGAGAGAGAGTAAGTTTAGTAATAAGTACAGTTAAGTGTTGGTGTCTGGTTCGTTCTTTGTTTTTGTAGCACTTTGTTTTCTTGTCTTCATATGCCCCCTTTGCTCTCTCTCTTTTGGAGTTTTCTTATTTTTATTTGTTCTCTGCTTTACTGATGAGAACCATACAAGTTATTTAAATACTTGAGTTCATGAATAATTTTTTATTTAAATGTCTCTATAAATATAAAAGATAGTTCAGACCAATGAGTCAATGACCTTTAGCTTTGGAGATTTCTAGGGCATCAATATCTAGATGCTAGATATCAATCAATATATACTTGATACTTTTGAATCAAGATTTAGAACAAAGAGTTCGTTATTCGACTGTAACAATGGTAAAAAAATATTCTTATTAGTGGTGGTGGTCGCTATCATAGTCCCCATAACCTCTGAGTGGGGCATTATATTTTAAAAAATGGGTCTAGTTAAATATTCTGAATACTAAACACTTGTATGGATTAGTTGTGTTTAGAGGGATCTCATACATTCTAAAGAAAAGAGAGTAAAATGTATAAAAATCTTACGTTCGATAAACGGTAAATCTTCAAATTACAATAAGCATTTTCTTGTGCATACGACTTGAATCATGTTTTCAGACTGTTTTTTAAAGTTATTACACTACTTGAAAAACATCCAGCAAAAAAAGTCTCGCTTTCTCGTACTCAGTTCTCGTGCAACGCCTTGGTGAGGTAGAGCCTGCTGAAGTTCTGGCCAGCCACTCTGCATAGCAACGGGGTTGACTTATTAAAGTCTCTTTCTAAGGTCAAGATGGAGAAAAATGGTTATATGAAATTAACACGAGAGAACATACCCATTAATTTGGCCACAGAAGTTTGAGACTTGGTTTGTGATGAGGAAACTCTCTAGCCTTGATGGTTCAGGGATCGGCTTAAAGATTGGGTTTGATGGATCCTCCTCGGGTAGAGGCTCTTCCCCAGCTGATCTACGCGCCATATTCTCCGTCCTATACACCAAACCTATTTGTTAGTAACTAATATCAACACGAGAACGAAGCACAAGGCTGGATACAAATTTTAAGGACATTCACTACTCTGGAATAAAACAAATTGAACCAGGACCAGTCATGCGACCTACCTTCTCTTCTGGAGCCAGGCTTGCTGCTGTGCTTGCTGGCGAGACAGGTTGCGGTAGTAGTATTGGAACTGGAAGTATAGAACAAGATATTGTATTAATATAGTTCTGAGGGTGAAAGAAATGAATTGAAAATGTAGAAAAAGCCACACCTTTTGCTGTTCCATAGATAAATCATCCATGCATTTAATCAGAAACTCCATATTGTTCTCGAGGAAAGGAGTGGTTGATGACTGCAGACGATCGTAATCACCCTAGAAAAGAGACAACGCCAAAGAAATAAGAGACAAAATCTGGAATACTGGCAGCAAGCGAGAATCCCTGTCCAGATAGGAATACCGTACCTGTGAGACAGGTGCATCAGTCTCCAGTTCGGTCATGAAGGCACTGACAAGTGCAGAGTTTGAAACCTTGATCTGTCAAAAGAAAGAAATCGACATTAAAACCATAAAAAAAATCTTAGCAGAAGCTAGTATCAGGCAACAGTAATATTCCAGTATATTTACTTATAAGATAATCCAGTAAGGCTTTAAGATACAAGAGACGAGCTATAGAAACTTACAGGAATTTCCTCAAAAATATCCATCCAGGAGAAGTTTTTCTCTCTCAACCTGACAAAACCAGTGATTAGAACACTACAAATATCCAACGTGGCTCATAAAAACTTGATTATTAATAGATCAGGATACATACTTGTCGCCTGTAAAGTTTCCAGCCCGGTACAACTCCATAAAGGAATCTGAAAGCTTCAAAGCCTTCAAAGCTAAGACGCCAAGGTCAGCTTTAGAGGGATCATAGATGATGCAAACACACCTCTTGATGTTCTCCTGTAGATGCAGTTAAAATGATTTATTAAATTTCGTTTCTTGAGTTTTGCAACGGATTTGTAACAGATTTTCAGAACAGAGTCTCAACAAGAATACTCATGGTTAAGTTTCTAATCAAGTTTTAGACCAAAACAAATCTCAATCCACCTATTGTACACTATGATATACAAAGAAACATCATCAACTCTGGTTTCTGTTATCCCAAGCAATTAAACGCAAAGGAAGGCAAGTTGAATGATGTGCAAACATATGAATTGATCAAACCAAAATCTAGAGTATCACAACATAAAGAAATGGTGGTAAACGGGATTCTGGAAAGTACCTGGTAATTCATGAAGGTCTCAATCAACTCTACAGTCTGATAAGACCCAAGAACAGTGGATTGATACCTGAAAAAAACTCAGCCAAAATCTTATCACATTCACAAAACAATTCAGCAAGATTCCACAATCAGGACACACGAAAACCTACCAGCCAACAGTGTTGTTGTCAACATTAACCTCCCTCAGACACCTCATCATCTCAAGCTGGTAATTTGCACCATCAGCTTCAATCTCTTCATCGTCATCTCTCACCTGCGCTCGTTTAAGTCACATCAATCAGAGGCAAGCTATAACATTCTTACCAAAAGTAATGAGCTTAAAAGATTCATCAACTTACAGGGAAAGGGAAGCAATTGGTGACTTCAAGAACACTGCCAACATCGAGTCCAAGAAGCTGCCCTGTGACAAGCGTCGGTGCAAACTCCTTGCAATGCTTGATTATCTTTAGCACAGCCTATTGCATATACACATTTCAAAATCCTCAGTATCAACACTTCTTAATTAACTAATAACTAATTCACAATTTTGGAATTAGTTAAGTTATTATAATGAGCAATTTAGCTTAACGTAGATCGATCACATCATAGGGAACTCCAGAGATTTAGGTATGAGGAAGTTACCAGTCCTTCGATCTGAACAACTCTGAGAGGAGGAGCCACGGCCTCGTCCTTCGATATCGCCTGCAAAAAGACCTAGCCACTGCATAACAAAACAACGAGAGCAAAATCAGATGAGCGAGTGTGGATTCTATGTGAATGTTAAGGACGGAGAGGGAGAAGTTTACTGACTGGTTGCCATTGATGTCAAGGATTGAAATTCTCCGACGTGAGAAACCCTACACGATGTGGTGTGTCTTTGACGGCGGCGGAGATGAGCGAGAGAGAGAGAAACGATGTGATAGAGCTTCTTTGAGCTTTATTTTAGAGAGAATTTGCAAAACAGTCCTCAAATTGAGATTATGTCCGTCGATGTCCCAAAATATATATTAAAATCAAATTAAGGACCTATAATTTATATTCTCTTGCTCTTGCAGAAAGGCCTGGACCATATTAGTCTTGTGATTCTTTCAAATAGGGTTCATTTCATACTTCATAGTGTTAAGCTGATTTGTTCTTTTGTAGGACTTACATAAAATCTGTTGAAATGGTTAAATTTGAGATGAGGGAATTGAGAAATTTGGAAGAAAGTAAGCATGTTTTTGCATTGTTACTCTTTCTTTAAGCTACATGAAGACACATTCAAGTGCATCAGGTCCAATGTAATACACCTTTTATAAAAGGAAAAGAAATCAAGTTTTGAGTATAGGAACAAGCCTAGCTTGATATTGACATGGCAAGTATTGTAAGACCCTGCATTGCCCCTTTAGTATCGTTCAGAAACCAAAGGTATTGATCAAAAGAAGACAAAAATAACATAAGTGAAAATGCGGTATTGAACAAGCAGGTGCTCAGTATATGTCTCTTGTGTTAGTAACCCTTGTTTCCTCGAATCCTGGCTCTCATGTCTACCTACATAAAACACACAAAAAATGTCCAATTATTAGTCCAAGAAACTCTAAATCTCTTCCGACATCAACTCCTCTCAAGGTTGAATGTAACACTGGTTCACAGGCATGCTTGTTCACAAAATGAGATTGTGTAAGTGACATACCTGTCCTCTTTTACAATTGAAGTAGGTTTCCCGTAGGCCAACACATTCACTCGGTATACATGGGCTTTTCTCACCAGCGCAGTCCCGAATTGACCGTTTCTCGTCCTACACATAGCCAAAAATGAACGAACCCAAGTGGTCACTAAAACAGGTTGTGAATATACTAGAGAGAGAGAGATTAGATTAAGCAAAATCAATGTATCCATATGTTACATATTTTTACCTTAACACACATGGATTCACTGAGACACTTGACAAGCTCTTCAGCAAGACCCTTGCAAGACTTCGCCATTTTCAACTCTTCCCATACAAAGAAGGCAACCCATGTTCCAAACAAATGAGATTTCAAGACATCTCTCCTCAAACATTTATTGTCAAGATCAAACAAGAGAATGGCGCTAGTGTAAAACACTCAATGCATACAAACAGTCCAAAAATCCACAACCGAGAATGTTCCTTACAAATGAGTTTTGAATTCAGAGCAACGCTTGGTTGTGTTGTGAAGACACAAAAAGAGATGAGCTTTCTACACATCATCTGAAAATTGCCTTCAACTAAACGAACAAATACACATGTCTACCCCTATGAATAAACCATGATCAAGCCTCGAACTCAATACAATAAAAGTAGTGCAAGTTAAAGCTTCAAACTTTATGATAAGTACTCTGGTCTAATGCGGTAAACACTAATCACCCAGAAAAACAAAATCCAAAAATCAATCATTTATCTCCACGAGACAAATCTCCCCTTTAATCACCGATTAAAATCCTCTTTTTCACCAGCTCAATCTCCCCCTCACAGAGAACTCAAATCAGAAGATCTAAAGAAGAAATAAGATGAGGGATACCGACTTACCGGCGACGGAGACTAAGAGACGGATCTACGTCGGTGAAGTAGGACCAAAGGGTTCTTCAATTTGGGGGTTTGCAGAAGAATTGACTGCTTCTCCGTCCGTCCTTTTTTGGTTCGGTTAATAAACATTTCCAATAACCGATATAATCTGTATTTGACCAAATTCGGTTCAATGTCCGGTTTAATGATAAATTTATTTTGTCATGCACAAAGAGAAGCGTATGACGTAAAATCAAATACTATAGTTAAAGTTCTCTCCCGCCACTCTATAAAAAAAAAACATCTGCTTTCAATCTTCCTCTTCCTTTTCTTGCTTTCACTGTACTTTCATCTTCTTCAAATTCTCTCTTCCTCTGATCTTTTATCACGAACCGTTCTCTCTGCTCTACCAAGGGATGGCGTCTCCTCCACTGAAGAAACAGAAGACGACGGGATCACAGGTTAATTAGTTTCTTGGATCTTTCTTTATTAGGTTAGAACATTGATTAGCGTTATGGATCATGCATGATTATTCTGCAATTAGGGTTGATTTCGGGTAGATCTGTCGTCTGAAATTTGATCAACTCTGTATTCTTGATCAGATTCTGCAGGGAGACACTAATGAGGAAAGAGATGATCTGAAATATCTTTTGTGCGATTCTGAAGAGGTGAGTACTTTAACTCATCGTTGTTTTCATGTTTCCACATCGTCGTGGTCTGTCTCACTCTGGTTCTCTTGCGGTTCTAGGATCTGGATCTGCAGCAGGCACTCCAAGCGCCTGAACAGGTTCAAGATTTCGATTATTGGTTTTCTAAACTTTTTTAAGTTTTAAAATCTGACAAAATAATATGTTAGGTGGAAAGTAGAGGGCGATCATCTCAATAACATCAAAGTGTATATTCATAAACAGCTCCCTGCTCTACATGTCACAAACGTGGATGCAATGGCTAGTGATTCTGAAGAGCTAGTATTGTAGAATCTATGTTGACTACCTCTCGTGATGATCAAGCTGTTCATCTTGCCATTCAGATTTTTGATAGGTACTACTCACATGTTGACTCCTTGAAAGCTTTGCCTGCTGTGAAAGTTGCTTCCATTTCTATGACATTAGCCATGTAAGTACAAACTTCGTGATTTCTTTCGAAATAGAAAATGAGTTTTGTTTTTTTTGACTTTTGTTTTGGGTTTTAGTAAACACATGCATGGAGACGGTGAAGTACGTACCCAAACAACAATAGGGAAGAATTTCAAATTCTGAACGTGTTGAAGTATCGTCTCAATATACCAACCCTTAAAAGTTGGTGGATGCATGTGTTAAAGCAATAACACCACTTGATAATAAGGTATTGAACAAGCAGGTGCTCAGTATATGTCTCTTGTGTTAGTAACCCTTGTTTCCTCGAATCCTGGCTCTCATGTCTACCTACATAAAACACACAAAAATGTCCAATTATTAGTCCAAGAAACTCTAAATCTCTTCCGACATCAACTCCTCTCAAGGTTGAATGTAACACTGGTTCACAGGCATGCTTGTTCACAAAATGAGATTGTGTAAGTGACATACCTGTCCTCTTTTACAATTGAAGTAGGTTTCCGTAGGCCAACACATTCACTCGGTATACATGGGCTTTTCTCACCAGCGCAGTCCCGAATTGACCGTTTCTCGTCCTACACATAGCCAAAATGAACGAACCCAAGTGGTCACTAAAACAGGTTGTGAATATACTAGAGAGAGATTAGATTAAGCAAAATCAATGTATCCATATGTTACATATTTTTACCTTAACACACATGGATTCACTGAGACACTTGACAAGCTCTTCAGCAAGACCCTTGCAAGACTTCGCCATTTTCAACTCTTCCCATACAAAGAAGGCAACCCATGTTCCAAACAAATGAGATTTCAAGACATCTCTCCTCAAACATTTATTGTCAAGATCAAACAAGAGAATGGCGCTAGTGTAAAACACTCAATGCATACAAACAGTCCAAAAATCCACAACCGAGAATGTTCCTTACAAATGAGTTTTGAATTCAGAGAAACGTTTGGTGTGTTGTGAAGACACAAAAAGAGATGAGCTTTCTACACATCATCTGAAAATTGCCTTCAACTAAACGAACAAATACACATGTCTACCCCTATGAATAAACCATGATCAAGCCTCGAACTCAATACAATAAAAGTAGTGCAAGTTAAAGCTTCAAACTTTATGATAAGTACTCTGGTCTAATGCGGTAAACACTAATCACCCAGAAAAACAAAATCCAAAAATCAATCATTTATCTCCACGAGAAACAAATCTCCCCTTAATAATCACAGATTAAAATCCTCATTTTTCACCAGCTCAATCTCCCCCTCACAGAGAACTCAAATCAGAAGATCTAAAGAAGAAATAAGATGAGGGTTCCGACTTACCGGCGACGGAGACTAAGAGACGGATCTACGTCGATGAAGAGACCCCAGGGTTCTTCAATTTGGGGCTTTGCAGAAGAATGACTGCTTCTCCGTCCGTCCTTTTTGGTTCGGTTAATAAACATTTCCAATAACCGATATAATCTGTATTTGACCAAATTCGGTTCAATGTCCGGTTTAATGATAAATTTATTTTGTCATGCACAAAGAGAAGCGTATGACGTAAAATCAAATACTATAGTTAAAGTTCTCTCCCGCCACTCTATAAAAAAAAAACATCTGCTTTCAATCTTCCTCTTCCTTTTCTTGCTTTCACTGTACTTTCATCTTCTTCAAATTCTCTCTTCCTCTGATCTTTTATCACGAACCGTTCTCTGCTCTACCAAGGGATGGCGTCTCCTCCACTGAAGAAACAGAAGACGACGGGATCACAGGTTAATTAGTTTCTTGGATCTTTCTTTATTAGGTTAGAACATTGATTAGCGTTATGGATCATGCATGATTATTCTGCAATTAGGGTTGATTTCGGGTAGATCTGTCGTCTGAAATTTGATCAACTCTGTATTCTTGATCAGATTCTGCAGGGAGACACTAATGAGGAAAGAGATGATCTGAAATATCTTTTGTGCGATTCTGAAGAGGTGAGTACTTTAACTCATCGTTGTTTTCATGTTTCCACATCGTCGTGGTCTGTCTCACTCTGGTTCTCTTGCGGTTCTAGGATCTGGATCTGCAGCAGGCACTCCAAGCGCCTGAACAGGTTCAAGATTTCGATTATTGGTTTTCTAAACTTTTTTAAGTTTTAAAATCTGACAAAATAATATGTTAGGTGGAAAGTAGAGGGCGATCATCTCAATAACATCAAAGTGTATATTCATAAACAGCTCCCTGCTCTACATGTCACAAACGTGGATGCAATGGCTAGTGATTCTGAAGAGCTAGTATTGTAGAATCTATGTTGACTACCTCTCGTGATGATCAAGCTGTTCATCTTGCCATTCAGATTTTTGATAGGTACTACTCACATGTTGACTCCTTGAAAGCTTTGCCTGCTGTGAAAGTTGCTTCCATTTCTATGACATTAGCCATGTAAGTACAAACTTCGTGATTTCTTTCGAAATAGAAAATGAGTTTTTGTTTTTTTTTTTTTTGACTTTTTGTTTTTGGGTTTTAGTAAACACATGCATGGAGACGGTGAAGTACGTACCCAAACAACAATAGGGGAAGAATTTCAAATTCTGAACGTGTTGAAGTATCGTCTCAATATACCAACCCTTAAAAAGTTGGTGGATGCATGTGTTAAAGCAATAACACCACTTGATAATAAGGTTAATTAATCTTCTCTATTCTTGATTTTGTTTCTCTAAAAAATAGTTAAACAATTAATGTCTAAATCATTTCTTTTCTTTCTTTTTTTGTAAACTTAAAATCATTTCTTTTTTTCTTCTTCCCTTATTAGCTTAAACCGCTCTGCGAATATTTGACGGACTTAGCAGTGCTTGACCGTGATTGCACGAGATATCAGATAACAATTTTAGCAGCTGGGTGTCTATTTCTTGCACAGTCTATCGTATACCCTACCAAAGTTCATAGGGTAAGCAAAATTATTAACCATTTTTTATCAACCAATAACAAATATATTTTATAAATACATATGTACAATTGTGTTATATTTTTGACAGATCCATGCTCTCAGGAAATGCGATGCTATGCCTCAAAGAAGTTGCATGATTTCTTTCTCAACAATCTCCTATCTAACTGTTATGTATCCATTCCAAATACTGCGTCTTGGTGGTAATTAACAGATTCTCTGTTAATATTGTTTATATTTCAGCTAACAAAATACAAATATAAATTAAAATACTAATGCAAATTTATCTCTGTTTTGACCACATTTCATTTCAGTTTCGATTTAAAACAATATTCTCCGCAACTATATATAACCATCTGCTTTCAATCTTGCTCTTGCTCTTGCTCTTCCTCTGTTCACTCTACCTTCATCTTCTTCTATACATTCTCTTACCCTGATATTTATCTCGAACATCTCTATCTTATGTGGATGGCGTCTGCTCCATGGAAGATACAGAGAACGTTATGGATCCACGTCCGGATCATCGAGGTTAGCTTTCGATGTTATGGATCATTGATTAGTGTTATTGAGTGATATGGATCATCGATTAGTGTTATGATCTCTTTATTAGTTTAGAACCTAGATTACTATTATGGATCATGATTATTCTTCAGTTAGGGTTGATTTGAGTTGATTTTCGGTAGATCGTTGCTCAATTTGATCAACTATGTATTGATCAGATTCGCAGGGAGATATTAACGAGGGAAGGGATGATTTGTGCGATTCTGAGGAAGTGAGTAACTAATTCATTGTTGTTTTCCTGTTTCCACATCGTCGTGTTTAATCTTGGTCTTGTCTCACTCAATTTCTCTCGTTCTAGGATCTGGATCTGCAGCAGGCACTCCAAGCGCCTGAACAGGTTCAAGATTTCGATTATTGGTTTTCTAAACTTTTTAAGTTTTAAAATCTGACAAAATAATATGTTAGGTGGAAAGTAGAGGGCGATCATCTCAATAACATCAAAGTGTATATTCATAAACAGCTCCCTGCTCTACATGTCACAAACGTGGATGCAATGGCTAGTGATTCTGAAGAGCTAGTATTGTAGAATCTATGTTGACTACCTCTCGTGATGATCAAGCTGTTCATCTTGCCATTCAGATTTTTGATAGGTACTACTCACATGTTGACTCCTTGAAAGCTTTGCCTGCTGTGAAAGTTGCTTCCATTTCTATGACATTAGCCATGTAAGTACAAACTTCGTGATTTCTTTCGAAATAGAAAATGAGTTTTGTTTTTTTTGACTTTTGTTTTGGGTTTTAGTAAACACATGCATGGAGACGGTGAAGTACGTACCCAAACAACAATAGGGGAAGAATTTCAAATTCTGAACGTGTTGAAGTATCGTCTCAATATACCAACCCTTAAAAAGTTGGTGGATGCATGTGTTAAAGCAATAACACCACTTGATAATAAGGTTAATTAATCTTCTCTATTCTTGATTTTGTTTCTCTAAAAAATAGTTAAACAATTAATGTCTAAATCATTTCTTTTCTTTCTTTTTTTTGTAAACTTAAAATCATTTCTTTTTTTCTTCTTCCCTTATTAGCTTAAACCGCTCTGCGAATATTTGACGGACTTAGCAGTGCTTGACCGTGATTGCACGAGATATCAGATAACAATTTTAGCAGCTGGGTGTCTATTTCTTGCACAGTCTATCGTATACCCTACCAAAGTTCATAGGGTAAGCAAAATTATTAACCATTTTTTTATCAACCAATAACAAATATATTTTATAAATACATATGTACAACGGGTTATATTTTTGGACAGATACGTGGTCTATGGGAATGCGATGCTCTAGCTGTCACTATTTTGCACGAACTCTATCTCAACAAACGTCTTCCTCACTGTCATGCTATCCGTTCCAAATACTCAACTCCTGAGGTAATTAGATTTGGTACTACAAGATTGTTTTAATCATTTAATTTTCTCCTAAAACGCTTACGGTTGTACAGTTCGAAGAAATTGCAACATGGTCATGCCCAGCCACGATCCTCGAAGTCGTCGACTTCTGAGCGTGGGTTGATTCCGGGTCAGCCTCATTGATACTCGTGATTTCGAATTGCACAACATGGGTTACCATTGCACCATTTAGTGTCTTTTTTTATATACGTATAAACATCATGTCTACTATACAAAAAAGACTAAAACTTGTCTTCCCTTCTTTTAAAAACTTTTGGTATGAAAATTTTCTACCTGATTTACAGTAAATCATAATTAGTACGTAGCTTAACATAACCGGACATTCCAGTCTCACTAGTCTAACCGAACTTTCCCTCAATACCATTAATGATAGGTTCGTTATTGTAAATACTACGCGGGGTCAGTATCTTTTTCTTAATTTTAAAAATACCATTCATTCAGTACTTTTCTGATGTAAATCTCCATTTTCGAGTTCTTTTCATCTTTCTTCTCTTTTGGTACCATGCGCTTTCTCATCTCGTGCATTTGATAATTTACTTCAATTAGAGTGTAAACGATTCAGTGTCCATTTCGTTTAATTGCTCACATTTGACGGATAGACAACACAACAGTAGGTATCATTCTCACACACATATAATTTGTGTTTGTATTTTCACTTTCATAAGTATTGTCTCTTTGTTTCTACGGTACACGCATCACGGGTCACCTCTCGCCCTACTCCGTATTGTCCGAAGCAACACCAGCCGAACGCAGAACCTCGGATCCGATCAGTCCACCCTTTGCCCACAACATTTTGGTATCAGAGCTGAAGCTCCTACTAGCTCACGGTTGTATCTTTCTTCCTTCTTGCCGCTCAAATTTCTCGCAAGTTTAGGACTGAGTCGTGGCGGTGCTAGGGTTTTCAGAGTGGTTAATTCGACCTTCCTTAACTGGAAAGAACCGAATTAATTACTCATATATTCTTTGCTTCTTTTCAAGTTAAACATTTACTTTTTTTACTTTCCTTTTTGAAATTTTCGATATTTGATTTTCCAAAAAAAAAAAAAAAAAAAGGGAAACTTTCTTGTCTCCTTTTTATTTAAACCCCCCTTTTCTCTTCCTTTTGCATTTGATCTCTTCCTTTTTGATTTCAGGAATCGACATGGGAGACTATAACCCTAACGGCGCACCCATCCCAGACGCGATCAACGCCCAGCTTCAAGCCTTGCAGACCGGCCAGGCTCAGCTCGCGGAAGCCCTTAACGCCCTGACCACGCGACTGAACCGCATGGGTCAAGGAAACCTACCCGAAGACCAACCGGACGCGAGAGGATTCGGTCCGTACCGGCACCAGCCGCAGTCCCAATCGGAAGATGAAGACTCGGAGTATGAACCACCCGATCGAGGGAGAGGCAACCGAGCCGCGCGTGTGGGGAGGCGTGAGTATCGGATCCAAGGAGATGGAAGTCCGATACGACGGAGAGACGAGAGTCCGTACCATAGGCGAGGAGGTAGCCCGAACCGAAGGAGAGGCCGAGACTGGAACGATGACGAGGCCTTCCGAGGAGGCAAGGACATCAAACTCAAGCCACCCACGTTTGCAGGAAAGGTGGACCCGGACGCGTACATCACATGGGAGAAGCGCATGGAGTACATCTTTGAGTACTACAAGTACTCCGAGGCAAAGAAGATCGCCAGCCGCTGCTCACTGACTGATAACGCCTGTCCTGGTGGGATCGAGACGCTAAGACCGGACCGACGTGGAGAGCTCAAACTTGGCTTGAGATGCGCACAAACTCCGAGCAAGGTACATCCCGCCCCATTATCCTAGAGATTTACTAAGGCTCCGTAAGTTGTCTCAGGGATCTAAGTCAGAGAGGAGTACTTTGAAGAGTTCGAAGGTCTAAGGAACCGCCTGAAGTGGACGAAGTCGAGCGCCCCTTATGTCCCAGTTCTTGGAGGGGCTGAATGATCGGATCGCGAAAGGTGGAACGCCAACCATACGAGGACTTCAACGACCTCATGCACTATGCCGCCCAAGCTGAGGGCCATATCAAGAGAAAGAATGCGGCTACCAGCAGGAGTAACCCAGCGTGGTCTCAACCGGGTTCCAAGGGTCGAGAAGAGCAAAACCATAGAAGTGGAAAATCGGTTCAAAAGGAACCAAACTGACGCCAACAAGGCGGTCCATCTGACCAAGGTGGGACAAGCTCAAAATCAAAGAACTCGCGGATATTACCTGTTTTAAGTGTGTCGGGAAAAGGACACTATGCAAGGGACTGTCCAAACAAGCGTGTGATGGTCCTTAAGACCAATGGCGAGTATGAGTCCCAAGACGAGTCCGAGGAGGAGAAGGTCGACTCCAGTGATGAGAGCATGGAAGTGGCGGAGACTGGAGAGCTGCTTGTCACTCGACGATCTCTCGGAGCACTCTTTGAACCAGACACCGCCCAACGAGAACATCTTCCATACCCGCAGCGTGGAAAGCAAGGTATGTAGTTTGATCATCGATGGTGGATCTTGTACTAATGTGGCTAGTATCTTGTTGATAAGCTAGGTCTGATCAAGACTCCCCACCCTCGACCATACCGACTTAAGTGGCTCAATGATGAGACCGAGCTCAAGATATCCGAACAGGTTGTTGTGAACTTCAGTATTGGTAAGTATCATGACAAGGTGAAATGTGATGTTGTCCCCATGCAAGCCGCCATATACTCTTAGGGGCCGTGGCAGTTCGACAAGGAAACCACTCACTATGGACGGACCAATGTCTATAGCTTCATCCACAACAACAAGAAGCATAGCCTAGCCTCTCAGCCCACAAGAAGTTCATGACATGCAAAGGCAATGGACCAGTCCAGCCAGGTAAGTAAGGCTAACCTTTATATTAATTCTGGTCAAGTACTTAAATCCTTGCATAATGAGGCGCAGGTGCTACCGATGATCTTTAAGGAAGGTTGTTTTGCAGGGTTTGAGGTTCCAGAGGTGCCTGCTGGCACGAGGGCTTATGGAACAGTACAAGGACGTCTTTCCCGAGGAGATACCGCCGGATTACCTCCTGTCCGTGGGATAGAACATCAGATCGACTTGCACTGCAGAGGCCTAACCGAGCCGATACCGAGTGAACCCCGAGGAAGCTAAGGAGCTAGAGAGGCAGGTCCAAGACCTTATGGACAAAGGCTACATCCGGGAGAGTCTCAGCCCGTGTGCGGTTCCAGTTATTAGTGCCCAAGAAGGATGGCACATGGCGTATGTGTGTTGATCGCCGAGCCATCAACAACATCACCATCAAATATCGGTACCCTATTCCTAGACTTGATGATATGTTGGATGAACTAAGTGGTTCTGCCGTGTTTTCCAAGATTGATCTTAGGAGTGGATACCACCAAGTCCGAATGAAGGAAGGTGATGAGTGGAAGACCGCATTCAAGACCAAACAAGGATTGTATGAATGGCTTGTCATGCCATTTGGTCTAACCAACGCCCTAGCACCTTCATGAGGCTTATGAACGAGGTTCTAAGGCCTTACATTGGTAAATTCGTGGTTGTTTATTTTGATGATATATTGATTTACAGTCGAGCTTACTGATCATCTTAAGCATCTGAACGTTCTAGGCTTTGAGACAAGAAGAGCTTTATGCCAATCTCCGGAAGTGTGTATTTTGTACTGACCAGTTAGTATTCCTAGGCTTTGTTGTGAGTGCCAGGACTGAAGGTTGATGAGGAAAAGATCAAGGCGATACAAGATTGGCCTACTCCGACTACGGTTGGCACGTCCGGCTTCCATGGACTGGCCAGACAGACGATTTGTCAAGGATTTCAGCACCATCATGCTCCCATGACATCAGTAATCAAGAAGAATGTGTCCTTTACATGGGGTCCTGCCCAAGAAGAGTCTTTAATAGACTCAAATATAGTTTGACCCATGCACCGGCCCCACTTTACCTAACTTTGATAAAACTTTTGAGATTGAATGTGATGCATCGTGCAGGTATAGGAGCTGTTCTTACCTGGGAGGCCGTCCAAGTAGCCTTCTTCGAGAAGCTGAGTGGAGCTGCCCTCAACTACCCTACCTACGATAAGGAGCTTTACGCCTAGTGAGGTCCCTTGAAACTTGGCAACACATCTTTTGTCTAAGGAGTTTGTTATTCATACAGATCATGAGACTCTCAAGCACCTGAGGGGCCAAACCACACTCAAGAAGAGGCATGCTAGGTGGTTAGAGTTTGTGGAGACCTTCCCCACGCTATCAAGTACAAGAAGGAAAGGACAATGTGGTAGCCGATGCCCTCTAGGCCTACCCTCATTACCACCATGGAGGCTAAGATTTTGGGTTTTGAACATATTAAGCTTGCTTATACTACTGACCCGATTTTTAACTTTATGCTAGTACTTCCAGAGGTGCCTGCTGAAGCACGAGGGCTTATGGAACAGTACAAGGACGTCTTTCCCGAGATACCGGCCGGATTACCTCCTGTCCGTGGGATAGAACATCAGATCGACTTAGTACAGGAGCCTCACCAACCGAAATGCATACCGAGTGAACCCCGAGGAAGCTAAGGAGCTAGAGAGGCAGGTCCAAGACCTTATGGACAAAGGCTACATCCGGGAGAGTCTCAGCCCGCAGCGGTTCCAGTCCTATTAGTGCAAGAAGGATGGCACATGGCGTATGTGTGTTGATCGCCGAGCCATCAACAACATCACCATCAAATATCGGTACCCTATTCCTAGACTTGATGATATGTTGGATGAACTAAGTGGTTCTGCCGTGTTTTCCAAGATTGATCTTAGGAGTGGATACCACCAAGTCCGAATGAAGGAAGGTGATGAGTGGAAGACCGCATTCAAGACCAAACAAGGATTGTATGAATGGCTTGTCATGCCATTTGGTCTAACCAACCCTAGCACCTTCATGAGGCTTATGAACGAGGTTCTAAGGCCTTACATTGGTAAATTCGTGGTTGTTTATTTTGATGATATATTGATTTACAGTCGAGCTTACAGATCATCTTAAGCATCTAAACAGTTAAGGCTTTGAGACAAGAAGAGCTTTATGCCAATCTCCGAAGTGTGTATTTTGTACTGACCAGTTAGTATTCCTAGGCTTTGTTGTGAGTGCGCAGGGACTGAAGGTTGATGAGGAAAAGATCAAGGCGATACAAGATTGGCCTACTCCGACACGGTTGGGCACGTCCGGCTTCCATGGACTGGCTTCATGACGATTTGTCAAGGATTTCAGCACCATTGCTGCTCCCATGACATCAGTAATCAAGAAGAATGTGTCCTTTACATGGGGTCCTGCCCAAGAAGAGTCTTTAATAGACTCAAATATAGTTTGACCCATGCACCCGCCCTTACTTTACCTAACTTTGATAAAACTTTTGAGATTGAATGTGATGCATCGTGCAGGTATAGGAGCTGTTCTTACCTGGGAGGCCGCCCAAGCTTCTTTCAGAAGCTGAGGAGCTGCCCTCAACTACCCTACCTACGATAAGGAGCTTTACGCCTAGTGAGGTCCCTTGAAACTTGGCAACATTATCTTTTGTCTAAGGAGTTTGTTATTCATACAGATCATGAGACTCTCAAGCACCTGAGGGGCCAAACCACACTCAAGAAGAGGCATGCTAGGTGGTTAGAGTTTGTGGAGACCTTCCCCACGTTATCAAGTACAAGAAGGAAAGGACAATGTGGTAGCCGATGCCCTCTAGGCGCCACTCCCTCATTACCACCATGGAGGCTAAGATTTTGGGTTTTGAACATATTAAGCTTGCTTATACTACTGACCCGATTTTTCAGAACTTTATGCTAGTACTTCCAGAGGTGTTATAGGTCCTTTCTACCAGCATGATGGGTTCTTGTTCAAGGAGAACGGCTGTGCATTCCCAGGAACCATGAGGGACTTATTGACCAGGGAAGCGCATGGTGGGGGCATGATGGGACACTTTGGCCGACCAAAACCCTGGACGCCCTACTGAGCATTTCTATTGGCCAAGGATGAGGCGATATGTTGAGAACCTATCGCCAAGTGCACTGTCTGCCTTAAGACTAAGTCCCAACCCATCCTTATGGTTTACATATGCCTTTGCCTATTCCTAACGCACCATGGGTGGATATCTCTATGGACTTTGTTCTGGGCTTGCCCAAGATAGAACCATTAATTACTCATATATTTTGCTTCTTTCAAGTTAAACATTTATTTTTTTTTTTTTTTTTTTTTTTTTTTTTGAGTAGAGTTCTTAACGGAATATAAGAAACCGTCTCTTAATTTTTAACTAAAAAAACTAATAACTTGTTCTTAAATAAAATATGGAAAAGCACATACGAGGGGAAAAGCCCAAAAGGGGGAGGAAAAGACGAAAGGGGTTGCGAGTAACTTTTTTGAGCCAAGGGTTGCAAGTAACTTAGACCTATCTCAGAAGTGCCGAGGAGCATGGCCGGGCCCTGAGGAAGGATTTGTAGTTTTGTAGAACCCATACCTAAGGTGCACACACTGTGTTCTTCATTTGTAATAATGATTCAATGACATCGGTCTGTTGAGTTTATCTGTAAAGGAGAAAAAGTGTTCCTGGATGGTACTTCAAGTTTTCCTATTTTCCGATTCCTAGCTCAAGTAGGATGCTCGTATATATATATATGCATAAAGCCTCTAGTGTCGTTCTTGATCAAGGTAGGATACAATGTTGAAGAGACATAACGCGAGTGTGGAACTATTACCCCACGATGTGGTCGAGCTCATCCTCGAGAGGCTTCCCGTGGATTCTCTGCTTAGATTCAAGTCTGTATCCAAGAAGTGGAAATCGACAACTGATTCTGGACGTTTCCAACAAGGTCAATTTCTCCGTCGTAGGCAATCACGGGGTCCTGATGTTCTTTGCCTGCCCCTCAGTGATGATGAGGACACAGATGCTACAAGATTTGCGTTTGGTTCATCAAAAGCTTCTACGGTCTGGTTCCCAGTTTCTCGAAAGTTGTTCTGCTACGGTAGTTGTGACGGTCTATTATGCCTCTGCTCTCTATACGAACAAAGTGCCAGCGTTGTGGTGAATCCCGCCACTAGATGGCATCGAAGCTTTCCTCTTTCCAACGTTCAACACCTCATCATCGAGAAATATAATAAAAGTGAGGTTGCCTATCCGCTTCCTCGGCTTGGATTCGGTAAAGACAAAGTAACAGGCACGTATAAGCCGGTTTATTTATATAATTCATTTGAATTTAAACTAGACAACGTTACAACTTGTGAAGTTTTCGATTTTCGCACCAATGCATGGAGGTACGTTGTCCCCTCTTCTCCTCATCGGATTCTTGGTCACTATGAACCCGTGTATTTAGATGGATCACTTTACTATCTCACCAAAGAAGAAACCGAGGTATTACCTTTCAGTTTTCCCGCTGAAACTTCTTTTGAAGTCAAGTTATTATCTTTGGATCTTCACACCGAGACGTTTCAAGTCATCTGCAAAGCTCCCTTTGTCCAACCTCATTCATCTGACCTTTACAGCATCACCATGTGCATCCTCGACGATCGTTTGTGCGTGTCCGAGAAAAACTGGCCCAACCAAGACATATGGTCGTTCGATGGCGCCAACAAGACATGGACGGTAATGTGCTCCATAGATCTTACCGAAAGTGTTTCTTTGTTTGAGGAAAGAAGCTTTGCGCGTTCATCAATCGCGCAGCCATCAATAGCATTCGTGGATAAGAACAAGTTATTGCTTCGTGGTAATGATTACTTCCATACACTGTTTATATATGATCTTCATACCAAATCTTTTGATTTACTCTTCAAACCTACTAAACCCGTAGGTCCTGTTTATTATTTCGAAAGTTTATTCCATGTCTAGTCATATTCCTTAATGAATCATTCTACTTTAACATTTTAATTTAGTTCTCTTTTAACATTTAAATTATTTTGTTGTGGTAGTATGCATCTTCTTCCTCTCAAAGATTTTTATGATTATTGTTGGTGCTTCTTTTGGAGCTTAAACTCTTTTTTTTCTGCCTTTATTTATATATATATATATATAGTTTCTAAATAATTTATTTTTCTAGATGTTTTCTTGAAATTTCACAAAGATTGATCCACCAATTAGCTTACAGTATGTAATTATTATATACAAAAATAAAAATATTATGATATTCATAGTCCTATATAACTCCTCAGAGATCTTGATTCTTCCTTTTAGTCCCCTAAACCAAA
>JAAMPC010000595.1:0-21822 GCA_016771965.1 Brassica carinata
GTCGGATTGCCTTTTCTTGATCGGGTTGGGCCACTGGATTTCGGGTAAAGTGCCCACCCCTATATGCACCTAAGCAAACCAATATACACCATGTGTATAAATGAGAACCAAAGCTAATTTTGTTTTATTCCCACTTTTACCCCCTTAAAAGCCCTATATTTCCCTTTCTACCCCTTTTTGCATCACATAAATATACAAAGCATATTACATATTCACAGACTTACCATTAGTAGGACAAAACCCATCTAAAGGCCTTTGTTTTTTGCTAAAACAAGCAAATAAGAGACCAAAGCTTATGTATTAGCTATACATTTCTGTGTAGTAATCTTTACAGATCAAGAAACTGGCAAATGGCAAAAGCTTCTGTATTGGCTTTAACTCTTTTTTGCTTCTTTTCTTTTTTTTTTTATCCCATGGGAGATCGGTGAGGGATTCCCTTTCTTCGCTTGGCGATCCTGCAACTACTAGATGCAGTAAGTGGAGGTGTTGATGGGCTGAAACTCCCTGAATCCTCTGTCTCCATCAAAAGGTTCTTCCTCCCCTTTTCAAAGCCTCTAGATGATCCAGCAATCTTCATTTCAAAAACGTAGAAAATAAGAGTTTATTAGAGAAGAATTATTGAGAAAGAGCTAGAATGCGCAAGAAAAAGACGACCCTTATCACAAGTTTTGATCTTTTCCTCGACAAGACAAAAGGACATGCTTGGAAAAGTTAGGTGAATCGGTAAATAATAAACCAAAATTTTAAGATGACCCATTTCAAAAAGTTTTCATCTTTTTCCTTGGGCGGTTAAAAGGGAGTTGAATTTACCCAAAAATGAAAGGTGAAACTGTAAGAAACCCATTAAATGTGAGGATTTTACTCGTTGATCTGTTGTTTTAAAACGTGTAAAGAGGGAAAACAAGTGTAGACCCAATACCAAAGTTTCTTCCTTTTGACTTGGTACAAAATGAAAAGTTGAAAAAAATGGTACCTTGCAGCCAAGAGAGCAGAAGCGGAAGCTATCATCGACAAGGGTACGATAGCAAACCTTGCAGGTATTGGTCACACCTTTCCCTGGCCTAGGCTGAGGCCTCTCGTTCAAGAAGACGACTTTAGCACTATTGATCACATACGTCTGGATCCCTGATATATCAAGATACTTTTGTATCTCATTCACCCTTATAACATCATGATAAGATGATCTCCTTATCTGCCAAAACCAACCAAAGACAGATTCAAAACCAAAACATATTGAAATCTTTAGATGAAATCTACTTTTGAGTTATAGCAAGAACGGACCTGAATGGTGCGATGATCCTTGTGATGGGCAAGACAAAGAGAGCAAAGAGGGCCGTTGGTGCAGTCTAGGCAATACATATTGCATTCACTCTTGTGAGAGTCTACATGAAACTTGCAGTGAACAAAGAAATGCTCTTTAAGCAGAGGTTTCAGCCATGGTGGCCACCTGTTATCTTCCTCCTCAGGTCCACCAGCTCCTACACCAAAAACAAATATTTCAATTTTAATGATTTATCTAATAATTAATCACAACAATTTGGTATATGATAAAACCTCAAGAGAACATTTCAACATAGCTCTGAAACCACCATTGAACTTCATAAAATCCTCATTTCAAATTATTTGATATTAGTCTTGTGTGATAAGTTTATAATCTGATTCTCTTCTTTAAAAAGGAATCATAATAAACCCAGGAATGTTCTAGATTCGTGCTCACTAGTGCACTGGATTCTTTAAGATAAAAGCAAACCCCTTTGTTAGGTGCAAGAAACAGAGCATGAAACAGAGCACTTGAATAAAGGTGAATACTTTTCGCCATACTCAATTTTGAATTTTCCGAATTCAAAATGACAAACCCAAAAAACACAAACCATTGCACATTTGGGGAACACATAGAAAGCAAAACGAAAATCTAGAAACAGAGTATTGTTTTTGAAGTACCATGATTCTTCTGTTCTTAGGCTTGATTTCGCGGATTGTGTTCTCTTGATCCTCTATTGCCATTGTCGTGAGAAACCCAATTGCAGGAAGAGAAGAGAAAGGAGCGTCTTTTTCGAGTAAAGCTTGGAACTTTTTCGAGAGAGAGAGAGAAATGGGTTCTAGAGAGAAGTTTTCTTGCAGAGAAGGTTTAGAGAGAAAGAGAGACAGTCTCTCTCTCTTATCTTAGCAAAGTCGACCAACCGAACCTCCTTCCCCTTCCCTTCTTCTTTTCAATTATATTCAAAAAAAATATTATTCTATAGTTACTTTATATTATTCCACTAAAATTTATTTTTCTATTTTTGTGATACTCTTAAACATATCTTCAAAACAATTACATCGAACATCCATTATATACTAATTGAAAAGTATTGCTTAAATGGGAAAACTATTTATTACGGTGACGTGTCATCACCATAATCCATCTCACATAAAACGTAAATGTACTAGTTTACAAACAAAATTAGTTGAACCATTTACAATAATATGTTCTTGCCATTTTCATTACATTTTCAATAAAAGTCACTTATATTTCTACCTAAAAGTCAAAATCGATTTAATTTCTTATAGAAAAACCGTTTACAATTATTTGTATTTCGGTTTTTACTATATGCAGACAAAATCGAGTTGACTACAAAATTGCACATGTATATAATATAAATTGAATATGAATTTATTATTTATGTAAATATTATCAAAAATATGTATGACAGATTTCTCTAATTATTCACATGTTTAATTTTGTTAAATGAAATTTATTTTGTACCCGTGCATGTTATTATCTATTAGCTTACTATATTTTTACCTCTTTCTGTTAAATATAAATATAAAAATAAAGATTTCCGATAAAAAAATATAAAATAGAGATATTTTAATTTTATATGATATTTTCATTTTTTATATTATGTTATTTGAATTTTCTAACTTTGGCTCATATAGTAACTGTATTTTAATATATTTTCCTTATTTTTATGTATTTTTTTTTAATATATTTCTGTCACTATTGGACTTATCTTTAAACACTCAGCATCCATTGTTTTTGATCAACCATTGTTTTAGTAAATACTAGTTTTTTTTTTTACGCTACACAGCTTTTACAGCACGACATTATTGTTGGGATATACACTAAGAAATATTTTGTATTTAGGAAAAGTTAGTGTTTTCGTGTTAGATATTATATTAGACTTGACAAACAGATATTATATTAGACAAGTGGAGAAAACTATTGCTCCATTATTGTAGTTTGACATCTCATCTCTATCCTTCTTTACAATCCCATTATATGTTCTTTTATTTCTTCTATCAGGTGGTCTCTCTAGTTGTCCCTCTTTTCTTATTAATCTTTTCGAAACAGGTTAAATACTAATCGCTAAACCTTCAATCCAAATATAAAATTTATTTTCATATTAATTTTCTTTCTAGGAATCCTAGAGTTAGCTATCTATATTATTAAATTAAAAATATACATATTTTGTTGTGTCATCTTATCTTTTTGTTGAAATGGTGTAACCCATCTCAATACAAAACCAACAACAATTTTTTCTCCAGAATTTATTTTTATATCACTGATGACATATATCAAGTTACTACATACGCAACGTTGTCAAACATTACCAGAGTAAATACTGTAAAATCCTCTAAAACCACAGTATTTCCGAGAATATGTAAGTTTTCACTTAGAGCTATGATGGAAATGTATGTATGTATGTGCACTCGCGTATAGTTCGAATATATGTTATATGTGCATAGCATAAGAATGAGTTGGAACAAGTGTGAACTGCAGCACTTTACTTTGTTCTTATTATTGGTGTATATGTGTATACAATATTTATTTAAGTAAATAGATGATATCAATAATTAGATTCCATTGTTATAGCTTTTAAAGCGAGCAATAAGCGGAGACAAGCTTATGAATTGAACAATAATAACCTAATCCATCTGTACTTGTTTGTAAGTTTATTAATATAATAATAATTAATAAAGTGGAAATTAATGCAGAAATTTAGGTCGGGTGATTATATCATAACACACCCTTTTGTTTTGTATTAGTGCCTGAGTTTGGTTGTTGTTCCAATTTAATTAGGTAATTAAGCATAGCAAAGTCAGTATTAACTGGTCCAATATGCATCACTTGAAAAGGAAATTCCATTTTAAACACATGCCCTTTGGTTATAAATAATCATAAGTATGCTGTACACATAACTAAATTTGTTTTATATAACCAAAACTTTATTGAATTGCTGTCATGTCTAATCTGATAGGAAAAGACAACTAGTTTTGATAAACCAATATGTTGCCTAAGCGTTTTACCAAAAAAAAATATGTCGCCTAAGCGTAAATATCATATTTGAATTCAAAATTCGATGATATTTTTTATTTTCTTCTTTTGCATAATGAATTAAAAACATATTTTTGTCTAATATTTGGTATGTTATTATAAGATTAACTCGCTGCGTTATTAGTTAGACCTCCATGTTTCATGCGGATATACAATTTGTTGGCCCGATGAAAAAACATCAAGTCTTTATAGTGTGTCTCTAATTATGTCTATAATGTGTAAATATGATAAACTAAAAGGATGACGACAACGAAATAAATGAAAGGAAACATATCATATGAATTTTATAAACGTCATATGATAACAACAACTTTTTATTCATTAGTCATGCCTGATGGTAGGCATGGAAGAAAATGCCAAATTGTATTTCTCAATAGAAAAGTGGGGAGAATATTTGAATAGTATGGGTCAATATTTGTAATAAATTTTGAAAAATGTGTGCAGTCATTTAAATAGGAACGCACAAGTCTTATTTACGTTTTATTGTCCATTGACTTTGAAAAAAGACGCCACTTGACTTCTAGATTTTGAAAGGCCCAATCCACACTATGATCTTTCTTACTTTTCATAGATAACTAGTATTTAATTAAAATACTAATTGTTTCCGCTGATCACATTTTTATGTCTGTTTCTCTCGCGTTTTTCATTATATATCTATATTCCATTATAGTTACCTATAATGCACATAACTACAACCATATGGTAATGGGAACTATGGGATAAATTATAATACATCAGTATGGAACATATAATTTAAAACTTAAAACAGGAGATAATCAGCAGGAAAACGATTTAAACTTAAAACACGAGATAATATTTCAATTTTGCATTATTTGAAGTATTTTCCTTGACGTTTAGAACTAAATTACTACGAATGATCAGAAAAGGGAAAAAAATGGAAGGTTTAGTCAAAACTGAAGCACTTGGACACGGCACGCCATATCTGACCTTGATGGGCCTGCTGGTTATCCCCCACTCCCTTTTCTTTATTAAATTTCTACAATTTTACATTTCTTGTTATTTTTAACAAAAATATAAACCAAGTAGACTCCGACGACGACTAGTATTTTAATCTGATCATCTCTCCAAGGACATTCGACAAGGGACATGTTAAAAAAAAATCATTTCTATAATCATATATAGTCCAATAATCTTCAGGTTTTTACTAACACTGTATTTAGTTTGGTTAGTCATTTCAATTTTTTTGTCGGTTATGCTGCAGATCAAAGTGACCGGAACCAAACTGGTCGGCTTTCATTTTACAAACCAGTTGCTATTTTCTTTTTCAATAACTAAAATATTTTATTTCTCTTTTATAGAGAGTAAAAACTCGACCAATTATCTGGTCTAGAAAACTCGACCAATTATCTGGTCTAGTGATCTTTTTGTCATGCGGCATAAATTTTCTTTCTCTCTCTTCTTCCTTTCCTGTAACTTCTCTCTAAAGCTTTCGATAAAAGAAATAGTTTCCGGTGGCCGGTGGCGTTAGCCGCCGGTTACCAACCCTTCCTTTTTGTTTTTTGGTTTGTATATATCTTCGCTCGGCGATTTCCCTTCTTCCGCTTGTCGGATCTGTTCTTCGCATGGCGACTTTTTGATGTGCCTTATCGATTCGGGACAGAGCTTTGCTTCATGTTTTTTTCTTATCTCTGTTTTACCGGGTTGATAAATAAAGTTGTTTTCGTTTTAGACGAGTCTTTGTTTCAGTCTCATCGAGGAGTTCTTCAAGTTTGTTTCTTTTATTTTGATGAGATTGAAATTAGTGCCTTTCACTCGGTTTTCACTAAAATCCCATCGGTGATTTGAAGAGGCTCCTTTGTTTACCGCTCACTGTCATTACCCTCTAGGAGAATCAGTCTTCCTCGTCAGTAAGCCTGTTTGGCGTTGAGGATAGCATCTCTGATTGGGAGTTGATGAGGTTTGATGGATTGCTTCAGCCATCTGTGAAGTCGATTAAGAAGAGTTGGCGTTCTACGGTCCAACAAATGGTCGGTCTTCCATTTTGGATTAAGCGTCCTTTGCTTAAAAACCGGTGAATCAAGGTAAGTCTAATCAAGTAACCGAGGCTAAGTTGAAAGGCATCATAGTATAAACGATTAGATCAGCGACGGAGAAGAGAAGAGACTTGGAGGTGATCTGCTAGAGTCACGGTGGAGAAGCATCTCGACGTCCGTACCTGCCTGCTCATTGTAGAAGAACACGTGTGGATTAATTTTATCCATGAAAGCCTCTCAAGCTAACACGTGTTTCACACCACTTCCAATATTTTATATTTAATAAATATGTAATGTTTCTGTCGTTAGTTATCTTTCGTTTGTACTTCTTTAAAAGGCCTTTGAGCCCAATGAAATGAAAGAAAGTCGACAAAAGAAAAAAAGTGATCTTTTTGTCAGCCATTTGGTGCTTGACTTGACTTTGGTTTATTTGTTAAAAAAAAGCTTTAGATTCACTCCGTCAATGGTCTTTGTTTTCTTCCGACATTATACCAAAACTAGCTAACTGTACACAAAACCAAGACAGTTAAAACCTGATTTAGTCTAATCAAAGTCATCAACGATCAAGAAAGTCCTCAAGATACTCTTTGTGTCCCAGATGCTAGACTTTTTCATGCTTTTTTTAGTTTTTTGGGTGGAGAACCAGTTGTAGATATGCCACAGTCCAACACTCTTTCACGAGGGGAAGTTTTCTTCATGAGGCCTCTTCTAAGAACAATTTCGTTTTCCTTAGACTCTGCAACGTGGCCTTTTAGTAATGGCTGCTTGCATGGCTCTTCTTCTTCTCGATTTTTTGTGGCTTCCAATTTCTCGAGTTGAAATTGGGAAATTCCCTCTGCAAGTACACACACACAAACACTGATCAAGTAAGTACTTTAACTCCATAAGCTTTACATGTTGATACGAAGAAAAACATAAAACTCAGTTAGAGAAGGGTACCCTGTTGTTTCTGAGACGAGTCTTGATCTTGAACCATGAGACAAGGAACAGAGTCATCACCAGTGGTAGCTCTTTCAACGTCTAAACGACAATCCACTTCTTTCTCAGTGCATGAAACGTTAGAATTATCATCACCAGGGTCATGAAGGTCCAAAGGCTCTGCCATGGGAGAACCGCCGCTGGACTCTGCTGATTGAAACAACACATCTTCCTCAAACTTGTTGGAGAGGGAAACACATTTTTCTTCTGGCTTGAGATGTAGTAGGTCAGCTGCTCCCGATGAGTCTTCACAGAGATTGTTGGATTTATATGCATTCTCATAACTGATTTCAGATGAACACTCCCCGCTGGTAGGATCAAGGACAGAGTTTGGCGAAGGATTTTGCAAGCTAGCTTCGACCAATGGATGCACCTCTTCAAGGGTGCTAGAAAACAATGGAATCCCTTCTCTTGCATAGAAAAGAATATATGCATCTTCTGATAACACTCTATCTTCATCGATTCTAGTGACCTGCCGAGTTTTGTCAAACACATAACAAGGGGAATGGTTCATTTATCAAAATCACCTATTTAACCATTTTGAAAGCAACCAAAGTGACTAGAAATAGCACCTGCTTGTCATCAAATTGATGCCATATTTTTGGGGCTGACCTCACATAGGAAGAGTAATGACCGTAAGCTAATGACCCGAAATGCTCCACAAGAGCATAAAGATGATATTTTGTAGTAACCTGAAGAAAGAAACAAATATAATGTGACATCTTAGATAAATACAAAACTTTGAGAACTTGATAAGAGAGAGAGAGAGTTGGAACATACTTCGTTGTTCTGGCTTCTGATCATATATGGCAGCAAGTCTATCTCCAATGGAAACGCGACATGATTGAAGATCTTCTCCATAAAAAACCCATTATTCTTGAATCTCTTCAGATGAAACGTAACAACCTGTGGCAGCTTATAGAGCAAGAGTTGTTTCTCCTTTGAAACTTTTTCCTTACAGTCATCACAAGTCATTGGCTCGTCAAGTTTCTCCACACGGGTAAACGAATCGAGCGCACTCTGAAGGTTATCCACATCTTCAATTTCCAAACTCAACCCGAGTGAGTTTTCAAATGTCTGAGAAACAGAGTTGCAGTTGCAGCAACGAAGCTGAAAGAAGAAACGACGCAAAAGGTTTCCCGGAATAAATATCTTGAAACCCATTACCGAAAGCTGCTTGACAAAAATGTGTACCTCACTGACGAGACGACCACCAAAGATACGCTGAACCAAGTTATCATCTTGAGAAGAGACAGAGTCAGGGTCAATACTTGGGTCCAAACAACATCTCTCCAACTTATCCAAAAAAGCTTGTAGAAACTCGTGAGCGTCTTCTTGCTGGTAACGCCTGAAGTCAGCCGAAAAATCTGTAGCAGCTTAAGGATAAATTAAAATACCCGAGAGAAATTAAAAAAAAAAACAGCCAAAGCAATATGTAAAGAGAATAAGGTAGTGAGTGTGAAGGATACAGTTAAGATTGTTAAGGAAGTAATAGGGAGCTATTGAACATGTGGAAGAAGTGGTAAGTGCAGCCTCCATGTGACCTCTCAGAGCACTTATCACACAAAACCACTCATTGCCACCTTCAAAGATCGTTACAAAGTAACATAAGACAAAAGTTTTCAAAACGAAATTAAAAAAAGGAAGCCACGTTTGTGAAGAGTCTTACAGTTACAAGGATCAGGAGATTTGTAAGCACAAAGGCTGTTGATAAGAGGGACAGTGTGAGTCAAACATTGCAACACCGAGTTAACGAAACAACTGTTGCCTAGATTCCAAAGCCCAACACCCTATCGAATCATCCATGTCACATCGGTATTAAAAGAGACCATATTTATATACAACATATAAAAAGGTAACAATTTCAAGAAACATACAACAGAAGAGGGCTCGTCAATCATCTTGGGAGGTTCCTGAATCAAACTACCCCAAGGTTGGTTGTAATTCAACCAGTAACTCGTAGACTCGTCATCACTACCATACCCAGGCGAAACATTAGGAGTCCACCGCTTGTAATTATCCGACAAACAAATGTCGGAGAACGGTTCGTCGAACTCGTCCGAAGCTCGCGGAACGTCGTCGCTGCACTCGACGCCGTGATTCACAGAAGGCAGCGCGGTTAGGGTTTCGTCGCCAAACGAAGGTCCGAGTGAGACCTCCCCTCCTCCTTCTCCGCCTGATCACCGTCGAGCCCACCACGATAGGGCGACGAAATGGCGAGTGATTGAACTGCATGGACTCCAATCGACGACTCGTCTAGGGTTTCGATCGGGTTGGGTTTAGGTGAAATCGATGGGGTAAGTCGGAATCGGCGATCAGCATCGTGTTTAGGCGAAACCCCAAGTTTGATTCAAAATTAGGGTTTTGTTGATCGACGGACTCTAAGCGAAACAATGGGGAGACGAAAGGTCGTTAAAGAAAATGGGGGTTTGGAATTTTGGAAGAAGAAGAAGGAGTCTATGGGAAGATTTGAATTGGGAGGAAAATTGAGAAGCCATTGTTGTTGTTGTTTAGGGTTTTGAATCAAACGATTGATCTGATACACATGCTTCTTATTTACGGTTTGTTTCTTTGTTTGTTTTAAGGTCGGTGGTCAACATTGGATTTTTTTATACATTGGAAAAACTCGACCAATTATCTGGTCTAGAAAACTCGACCAATTATCTGGTCTAGTGATCTTTTGTCATGCGGCATAAATTTTCTTTCTCTCTCTTCTTCCTTTCCTGTAACTTCTCTCTAAAGCTTTCGATAAAAGAAATAGTTTCCGGTGGCCGGTGGCGTTAGCCGCCGGTTACCAACCCTTCCTTTTTGTTTTTTGGTTTGTATATATCTTCGCTCGGCGATTTCCCTTCTTCCGCTTGTCGGATCTGTTCTTCGCATGGCGACTTTTTGATGTGCCTTATCGATTCGGGACAGAGCTTTGCTTCATGTTTTTTTCTTATCTCTGTTTTACCGGGTTGATAAATAAAGTTGTTTTCGTTTTAGACGAGTCTTTGTTTCAGTCTCATCGAGGAGTTCTTCAAGTTTGTTTCTTTTATTTTGATGAGATTGAAATTAGTGCCTTTCACTCGGTTTTCACTAAAATCCCATCGGTGATTTGAAGAGGCTCCTTTGTTTACCGCTCACTGTCATTACCCTCTAGGAGAATCAGTCTTCCTCGTCAGTAAGCCTGTTTGGCGTTGAGGATAGCATCTCTGATTGGGAGTTGATGAGGTTTGATGGATTGCTTCAGCCATCTGTGAAGTCGATTAAGAAGAGTTGGCGTTCTACGGTCCAACAAATGGTCGGTCTTCCATTTTGGATTAAGCGTCCTTTGCTTAAAAACCGGTGAATCAAGGTAAGTCTAATCAAGTAACCGAGGCTAAGTTGAAAGGCATCATAGTATAAACGATTAGATCAGCGACGGAGAAGAGAAGAGACTTGGAGGTGATCTGCTAGAGTCACGGTGGAGAAGCATCTCGACGTCCGTACCTGCCTGCTCATTGTAGAAGAACACGTGTGGATTAATTTTATCCATGAAAGCCTCTCAAGCTAACACGTGTTTCACACCACTTCCAATATTTTATATTTAATAAATATGTAATGTTTCTGTCGTTAGTTATCTTTCGTTTGTACTTCTTTAAAAGGCCTTTGAGCCCAATGAAATGAAAGAAAGTCGACAAAAGAAAAAGTGATCTTTTGTCAGCCATTTGGTGCTTGACTTGACTTTGGTTTATTTGTTAAAAAGCTTTAGATTCACTCCGTCAATGGTCTTTGTTTTCTTCCGACATTATACCAAAACTAGCTAACTGTACACAAAACCAAGACAGTTAAAACCTGATTTAGTCTAATCAAAGTCATCAACGATCAAGAAAGTCCTCAAGATACTCTTTGTGTCCCAGATGCTAGACTTTTTCATGCTTTTTAGTTTTTTGGGTGGAGAACCAGTTGTAGATATGCCACAGTCCAACACTCTTTCACGAGGGAAGTTTTCTTCATGAGGCCTCTTCTAAGAACAATTTCGTTTTCCTTAGACTCTGCAACGTGGCCTTTTAGTAATGGCTGCTTGCATGGCTCTTCTTCTTCTCGATTTTTGTGGCTTCCAATTTCTCGAGTTGAAATTGGGAAATTCCCTCTGCAAGTACACACACACAAACACTGATCAAGTAAGTACTTTAACTCCATAAGCTTTACATGTTGATACGAAGAAAAACATAAAACTCAGTTAGAGAAGGGTACCCTGTTGTTTCTGAGACGAGTCTTGATCTTGAACCATGAGACAAGGAACAGAGTCATCACCAGTGGTAGCTCTTTCAACGTCTAAACGACAATCCACTTCTTTCTCAGTGCATGAAACGTTAGAATTATCATCACCAGGGTCATGAAGGTCCAAAGGCTCTGCCATGGGAGAACCGCCGCTGGACTCTGCTGATTGAAACAACACATCTTCCTCAAACTTGTTGGAGAGGGAAACACATTTTTCTTCTGGCTTGAGATGTAGTAGGTCAGCTGCTCCCGATGAGTCTTCACAGAGATTGTTGGATTTATATGCATTCTCATAACTGATTTCAGATGAACACTCCCGCTGGTAGGATCAAGGACAGAGTTTGGCGAAGGATTTTGCAAGCTAGCCGACCAATGGATGCACCTCTTCAAGGGTGCTAGAAAACAATGGAATCCCTTCTCTTGCATAGAAAAGAATATATGCATCTTCTGATAACACTCTATCTTCATCGATTCTAGTGACCTGCCGAGTTTTGTCAAACACATAACAAGGGGAATGGTTCATTTATCAAAATCACCTATTTAACCATTTTGAAAGCAACCAAAGTGACTAGAAATAGCACCTGCTTGTCATCAAATTGATGCCATATTTTTGGGGCTGACCTCACATAGGAAGAGTAATGACCGTAAGCTAATGACCGAAATGCTCCACAAGAGCATAAAGATGATATTTTGTAGTAACCTGAAGAAAGAAACAAATATAATGTGACATCTTAGATAAATACAAAACTTTGAGAACTTGATAAGAGAGAGAGAGTTGGAACATACTTCGTTGTTCTGGCTTCTGATCATATATGGCAGCAAGTCTATCTCCAATGGAAACGCGACATGATTGAAGATCTTCTCCATAAAACCCATTATTCTTGAATCTCTTCAGATGAAACGTAACAACCTGTGGCAGCTTATAGAGCAAGAGTTGTTTCTCCTTTGAAACTTTTTCCTTACAGTCATCACAAGTCATTGGCTCGTCAAGTTTCTCCACACGGGTAAACGAATCGAAACTCTGAAGGTTATCCACATCTTCAATTTCCAAACTCAACCCGAGTGAGTTTTCAAATGTCTGAGAAACAGAGTTGCAGTTGCAGCAACGAAGCTGAAAGAAGAACGACGCAAAAGGTTTCCCGGAATAAATATCTTGAAACCCATTACCGAAAGCTGCTTGACAAAATGTGTACCTCACTGACGAGACGACCACCAAAGATACGCTGAACCAAGTTATCATCTTGAGAAGAGACAGAGTCAGGGTCAATACTTGGTCCAAACAACATCTCCAACTTATCCAAAAAGCTTGTAGAAACTCGTGAGCGTCTTCTTGCTGGTAACGCCTGAAGTCAGCCGAAAAATCTGTAGCAGCTTAAGGATAAATTAAAATACCCGAGAGAAATTAAAAAAAAAAACAGCCAAAGCAATATGTAAAGAGAATAAGGTAGTGAGTGTGAAGGATACAGTTAAGATTGTTAAGGAAGTAATAGGAGCTATTGAACATGTGGAAGAAGTGGTAAGTGCAGCCTCCATGTGACCTCTCAGAGCACTTATCACACAAAACCACTCATTGCCACCTTCAAAGATCGTTACAAAGTAACATAAGACAAAAGTTTTCAAAACGAAATTAAAAAAGGAAGCCACGTTTGTGAAGAGTCTTACAGTTACAAGGATCAGGAGATTTGTAAGCACAAAGGCTGTTGATAAGAGGGACAGTGTGAGTCAAACATTGCAACACCGAGTTAACGAAACAACTGTTGCCTAGATTCCAAAGCCCAACACCCTATCGAATCATCCATGTCACATCGGTATTAAAAGAGACCATATTTATATACAACATATAAAAAGGTAACAATTTCAAGAAACATACAACAGAAGAGGGCTCGTCAATCATCTTGGGAGGTTCCTGAATCAAACTACCCCAAGGTTGGTTGTAATTCAACCAGTAACTCGTAGACTCGTCATCACTACCATACCCAGGCGAAACATTAGGAGTCCACCGCTTGTAATTATCCGACAAACAAATGTCGGAGAACGGTTCGTCGAACTCGTCCGAAGCTCGCGGAACGTCGTCGCTGCACTCGACGCCGTGATTCACAGAAGGCAGCGCGGTTAGGGTTTCGTCGCCAAACGAAGGTCCGAGTGAGACCTCCCCCTCCTCCTTCTCCGCCTGATCACCGTCGAGCCCACCACGATAGGGCGACGAAATGGCGAGTGATTGAACTGCATGGACTCCAATCGACGACTCGTCTAGGGTTTCGATCGGGTTGGGTTTAGGTGAAATCGATGGGGGTAAGTCGGAATCGGCGATCAGCATCGTGTTTAGGCGAAACCCCCAAGTTTGATTCAAAATTAGGGTTTTGTTGATCGACGGACTCTAAGCGAAACAATGGGGGAGACGAAAGGTCGTTAAAGAAAATGGGGGGTTTGGAATTTTGGAAGAAGAAGAAGGAGTCTATGGGAAGATTTGAATTGGGAGGGAAAATTGAGAAGCCATTGTTGTTGTTGTTTAGGGTTTTGAATCAAACGATTGATCTGATACACATGCTTCTTATTTACGGTTTGTTTCTTTGTTTGTTTTAAGGTCGGTGGTCAACATTGGATTTTTTTTTATCTTGTTTATAGTCAAGCTTTATATAATAAGATAAATCAACTGTAATAATTAATTTATGTAAAAATGAATATTTATTAATTTTTTAACATTGTAAAATTTAATTACACACCCAAAAGGATAAAACAATTTAATAGTAGCTCAAAAACAAAGGCGAGATATGATTCGAACAAAAATGGTAAGATGTGTAGGTATTCTTGATGGCACAACAAATTTCATGGACATCTGTGCACTAATACAAATCTTCCAGAAGTACCAGAACCATATCAGGACTTGACATTCGAAGTAGATTGTATGTATATTCAGTTATTCACTTACTATATGTGCAAAATCATGAACATGTTTTATGACTAATACAAATAATCATCAAGAACCATTATCAATATGTTTCAAAAAAAAAAAACCATTATCAATAATTTTGAGAATTTTTTTAACATTCAAAAACAGATTGTATCTTAACAATTAAAATTGATTTTTGTCCACTTTTTTTTTTTATCTGCAAACAAAACAGAGATCCAATAATATCCATATAGTTTGATATAACAACAAACGCCACGTCTCAGTTCCAAAAAAAGCTCTCTAAAAACATAGAAAGGAAACGAGTATACTTCCTTTGAAATTTCCCGACACTTCTTTCTTCTTCTCTGTAAATTGAAAAAACATCTTCTTACAGCATTCGGTCCTGGAGATCACTGAAGATACCAGAGGCCAAAGTTCCCAGCTTCTTCTTCGTTTCCCCTGCTATGTTCACTATCGACGATATATCTTGTTGTGCCTGATTCAAACAATCATCAGTAAGGTTACAATCTGAAGAAGAAAAAGCAGAGATTTTGAAGTATAAATCTTTTACCTGGAAAGAAAGTCGGTTAATGAGATCACTAGCAGTTATGTCGTCGTTCATATCATCTTGGCCATGACCGAAAAAATCAGCGCTTGAGATAGATGCTGAGCCCTGTAACATCCCCCACAATGAACATTAGAATCCAACGAATGAGAACGTTTCTTCTTTTGAAGTAATGTTGTTACTTACTGAAAACTTCTGGAGAGTAGCTTTAGATTCAAGATCAGCATTCTTGTTCTGATCACCAAAGTACTGAGCAGAAGAAATGGACTTTGCGTTTGTGAACTTCTTTCTTGCTTCATCTGACTCTTCAACCTAGTAAGAACATGAAACAAAAAGGAGTTAGAAAACTGATTCACAATACTGTTCTTTCTGAGAGATGAATGAATTTACCTGAGCTTTTGAGGAGTTGGACCTCTTGGGGACGTCCATTCCAAAATCCGAAAAGAAGCTCGACGACTTTGGTGGGGCAACATGGTTAAGCACTTGCGTACCACCAATGCTTTTTCCTCCGGCTTGAAAGTCGTCATTGTACTCAAACCGAGAGGCATATGATGATGAGCCACCTGATGATTTGGTTCCACCGTTATTGGTTGAAGTTGCAGCAGGAATCACAGGTGCAACTTCTTCTGGTTTCTGCTCATATAGATTTCCCGTAGGCTGGCATTTCACCGAAACGAGCAAAAAAAAAAAAAAAATCAGAACAAGAGAACATAAACGTTAATTGATCCAAGAAACAACGCTGAGGAGCTACCTTAGTAGTAAGCTTCCGTGCACCAAGACCACCAGTTTTGCCAGTCCTTTTAGCACCAATAGGTTTCTTAAACGTACTAGGCACGACTGTGTTAGAAGCTTTAGGCGAAGAAGTGGCTTCATTCTTCACGGTAAAACTCTCTTTAGGAGGTAACTCTTCCTTGACAGAAAAAGAAGAAACCCCGTTAGATCCCTCCGCAGCAAGGGGAGATGAAGGTAGAGCAAAAGCAGTATCCTCAGCAATGGCTTTCGCAACTTCTTTAGCAAGAATCTGCCTATACAAGTCAGCAGCTCTTGAAGTGTACTTGGCCTCGATTTTGCCACCATCAGTCCATCCATGCTGCTTGAAGAACACATGAGCCCGGTTGTTCCCACCAAACATCATTGTCCTGAGCTGCTCAGGGCTCCACGAGTCCAAATTCGTAGATCTACAAAAAAAAAACGAAAAATGTATCATCTTGAGATGTAATGTAACGTTATTCAATCCAATAAGACAACAGAACTTATAACAAAATCAACAGACCGATAATGTGGATCATTCTCATTACAATAAACTGGACAAACAATGCTGATCTTGTAATGGTTTAACCTAATGATACATTTTCAGAGCTAGAGATACAAAATGTGACGTTATTCAATCCAATAAGACATACAAAAAAACGAAAAATGTATCATCTTGAGATGTAATGTAACGTTATTCAATCCAATAAGACAACAGAACTTATAACAAAATCAACAGACCGATAATGTGGATCATTCTCATTACAATAAACTGGACAAACAATGCTGATCTTGTAATGGTTTAACCTAATGATACATTTTCAGAGCTAGAGATACAAAATGTGACGTTATTCAATCCAATAAGACAACAGAACTTATAACAAAATCAACAGACCGATAATGTGGATCATTCTCATTACAATAAACTGGACAAACAATGCTGATCTTGTAATGGTTTAACCTAATGATACATTTTCAGAGCTAGAGATACAAAATGTGACGTTATTCAATCCAATAAGACAACAGAACTTATAACAAAATCAACAGACCGATAATGTGGATCATTCTCATTACAATAAACTGGACAAACAATGCTGATCTTGTAATGGTTTAACCTAATGATACATTTTCAGAGCTAGAGATACAAAATGTGACGTTATTCAATCCAATAAGACAACAGAACTTATATAATAGTCAATAGATCGATCATTTGGATCATTCTCATTACAATAAGCAATGCTGATCTTGTAAATGTTCAATCCTAATGCTACAATTTTCAGCACTAAACCATCAAAAGCTACGAATGTGACGTTATTCAATCCAATAAGACATACAAAAACGAAAAAGTGTATCATCTTGAGATGTAATGTAACGTTATTCAATCCAATAAGACAACAGAACTTATAACAAAATCAACAGACCGATAATGTGGATCATTCTCATTACAATAAACTGGACAAACAATGCTGATCTTGTAATGGTTTAACCTAATGATACATTTTCAGAGCTAGAGATACAAAATGTGACGTTATTCAATCCAATAAGACATACAAAAACGAAAAAGTGTATCATCTTGAGATGTAATGTAACATTATTCAATCCAATAAGACAAAATAATTTATATAATAGTCAATAGATCGATCATTTGGATCATTCTCATTACAATAAGCAATGCTGATCTTGTAATGGTTTAACCTAATGATACATTTTCAGAGCTAGAGATACAAAATGTGACGTTATTCAATCCAATAAGACAAAATAATTTATATAATAGTCAATAGATCGATCATTTGGATCATTCTCATTACAATAAACTGGACAAACAATGCTGATCTTGTAATGGTTTAACCTAATGATACATTTTCAGAGCTAGAGATACAAAATGTGACGTTATTCAATCCAATAAGACATACAAAAAAACGAAAAAAGTGTATCATCTTGAGATGTAATGTAACATTATTCAATCCAATAAGACAAAATAATTTATATAATAGTCAATAGATCGATCATTTGGATCATTCTCATTACAACAAACAATGCTGATCTTGTAAATGTTCAATCCTAATGCTACAATTTTCAGCACTAAACCATCAAAAGCTACGAATGTGACGTTATTTGTATAAATGGTCAATGGATCGATCATTTTGGATCATTCTCATTACAATAAGCAATGCTGATCTTGTAAATGTTCAGAGCAATGCTAGAATTTTCAGAACTAAACCTATCGGATGTCATGAAAATCTCAAACAAATCTGACCTGACGAAGCTGATGTGAACACCGAGACTCCGATGAGTAGCTGAACAATCAATGCAGAGGAAGATCCCGTATGTAACCGATGCCCATGTCGGATTCTTCGCGCTGCAATCGAAGCATACCTACACACAACATAAAATCGAAGATCCAGTCAAACAAGTCCCAGATCTACACATTACAGGATCAATCCGACGATTCTCAAAAACCCGAACCTTGTTGTCGGATTTTGATTTGAGTTTCCTGAAAACAGCTGTTTTGTCGGTGAGATTGTCGGAAGCCATTGTTGGTGGTTCGGAATCTGAAGAGGTGAAGATGGATCACCTCCTCTCGAATAGAAAACCTTAAAGAGAATTTTTTGAAATCAGGGGACAGCTTTTTTCTCTCTTCTTCTGGAGATTTTATTCCTCTTTCTTCTTCTTTTTTTTGTAATAAATGTGATGATGGAAACATTTTAATCTGGCTAGATTGACGATAATACCCTCGCTAAACTCTGGAAATTGCGTAAAGGATGGTGGGAAGGTAGTTGTTTGTTGTTAGAGTGTAGAAACGACAAGCAGTGCGTTGTTCCGTTTCCGAAGCAACGTGGATGGCAACCGACGAACCAACGCCGTTAAATCATTTTTTTCCTTCCTTTTCTTCAACATCAATACAAAAGATTACTTCCTCCTAAAACAAAATAAAAACCTTTTTCTTTATTTTTCTCAAATAAAGATTATCAAGATCTATATCTTGATGAGGATGAGATGGAGAGTAAAGATATTGTCGAAAGTAAAAATGAAAGCTAGTGATCTTGAACTTCTCCGTCTTATCAAGATCACTTTCGTTTTCACTTTCAAGAGTCGTTTTCACTTTCAAGAGTGTATCTTCATCACTCTCGCTTTAACCATATGCAATATCATCTTCATAGTCACTATCAATGACATGTCTCAAGTAACTCCAGAGCAAGATACAATCCCAAAATGGCACTTGGAGACCCCAAATATCGAGTTAACTACTGTCGAGACAAACATACTGCGAAAGCTTGTATGACTAGAGACCATTCTCCCCCAAAAAAGATTCTTGATGAAATCTATAACAAAAAACATTGGCGCCCCAGATTTATAGATGAGCCAAAATGTATAAGCCCAATATAGTTAAGCCCATTTTTAATTGTTTTATCTGCTTTAATGCGATTTCAAAATATCTCTTGCAGTCACATTCGTCAGGGGTTTATATATACACAGAGAGACCAACATTTTAGGCTGACAGCAACACAAAAAAAAATAAAATCAAAGCATAATTTCATTTGGCCAAAAAGAACAAGAGACCCAAACTATATAAAACACCATGTTATAATTTTATAAGGTCATATATATAACAATTAAATTAAAAAATCTAATTAATCCACCAAGTAGTAATCACCATTTCGCTCAAGTCTCTTTCACCTTTTTGATGTCGAAATTGTCCATGTCTTTTATATTTTTTGTTTATCATGCAAAAGGACATGTCGGATAAAGACGTCAAAAATATGTATCCACAATATTATATTTAAACCGCAGTGATTGCTTTATCGATCAAAGTTTGTATTCTATCATTTCTGTTGCATCAATCTTCATTTTATTCATCTTTATTCCACTAGTTTCTCTTATGCTTACTACTTAAATGCTAAGAGTAACTTTTATGGTTAATTGTTTTGTTACCAAAACATGTTTCAAATTCAATTGCAACATAAAGTCCACATAAATATCAAAAGGTATGATGCTCCTCGTTAATCAAGTCTCCAGTGCTGACAAAAAAAAAAGACAAACCAAACTTCCGAATAACTTTGTGGTATAAATTATTATGCAAATTTTGCAACGGCCAAACTAGATTTCTTTGAACTCAACCGATAAAGTGAAGCTACGAGAATGGAACAACTTGTTAATAAAATAAAATAAAATCCATAATTGTTGTGAATCAAAGGGACGAATCTTGATCTCCGAACAACCTAACTTCGTCTTTCACTCTCTTACCAATCGATCTCTCAGCTCACTCAATCACTCGTGTGTTTAGATCTACAAAAAAAAAACATAACAAAAGACACACAAGGTTTTTAACCCAGTTTGAGATTCGATGTGAATCCGTACATTTGGGGCTCGACGGTACAAGCAACTGTTCAGTAGAATCAGAACGTGTTTGTACAAAGATCCTCACAAGAACAATGAATCAAGATACAATCCAAGTTCTCGTTGATCTCTTCTTCTCTTCTCTCTGATTCTCTTTGAGCTAGTCTGTTTCTCGGGGATAATGAACTCCTTCTTTCTCAGTCACCTAAAATAGCTGAGACCGATACACTCTGAACCAAGTGAATCAATAACACGCTCCAGTTATCTCTAATTGATCTGCATACCCACTTGAACTAAACCAGACTCTGTTAACCTCCAATATAGCATTGTTGAATGTCACACTTCATAACAATAATAACAGGTTTAGGAATGGGGGTTAACGAAGAAAAGGTTCAATTATACAAAAAAAAATGGAAACATGGGTGGTGATCGATTATAGATTGCTGTTGCCTTTTATCAACAATAATCCTCGACAAAGTGTGTGGGAATGAATGAAGCAGATAGAGAGAACGTGCAACGGAGATGAAAGCATGCGTAACAATAAGCATCTGGTCTTTTCTGGACATACTATAGTCACTCCAAATATAAATAAATTCAAAATGTATAAGGTTATAGTTATAGATGATATATTAGTTTGTGTAAAACATCTGATGATCTCCATTACACCTATGTGAAGTCTACAACATGATTTGAAGGTTTATAGAGCTTTTGTAGATGATTTATGAGGTTGTGTGGAACAAGATTGCTTGTTCCTGGGCTTTCTTGATTCGGACTAAATTAATACACCTTTTATGGCAGTTACTATAAAATACCAATTCATTCATTATTTGTAGTACTAGTAGTAGCTTGCTATATAGCACAAGACGATCGAATATGCTTTGGTTTACAACTTTTCCACCGAATTGGAAAAAAATATTGTTGTTTTCTGATATTTTTGCATGGTTGTCTGTGAATATTTTTCTTTCATTTTCAATTAGATGCCCAAAGCACGAAACTGTGTGCGGATTTGGCTCTTTTGCGTTCAGGCTTCACATCCATCAATCTCATGTTGCATTTATTTCATGATGAAATTTTTTGCTTAGTTTTGAATAAATAAAGAATTATCATATCTTCCTCCAAAGTTTCTAGAATTCTAGCATTTGTCTTTCGTTACATATTCTAGTAAATTATTAGAACTATGTGATTTGTTTTTTACAATACAAAACACTAGTTTGGTTAAATTCAGACGGTACACATTGACAACACAATAGCAGTCTAGCACAAACCGGAGCGATACTTTTTAATCTCAGTTACCCTTGAAATCTGGTGGTTGAGAAGATGATTAGTCATGATTTTTGTTTAATTCTATTCGAGAGCGAGGATTTAAACTTACACATAACACTAGTTTGGTTAAATTCAGACGGTACACATTGACAACACAATAGCAGTCTAGCACAAACCGGAGCGATACTTTTAATCTCAGTTACCCTTGAAATCTGGTGGTTGAGAAGATGATTAGTCATGATTTTTGTTTAATTCTATTCGAGAGCGAGGATTTAAACTTACACATAACACTAGTTTGGTTTTTCATTTTCCTTGTGTCCATCAACTTCAGTGATCTTTTCTAGAGACAACGTAGAGGTCCATAATTAAGTATATATGTTTTGACATAGATTCTATGATTTACTTAGAAAGCTAAACTTATTTAACTTTTTTTCCATTTCATCATTCAAGAACTCCCAAACAAAGTAGCTAATTCTCAGTC
>JAAMPC010000596.1:0-21673 GCA_016771965.1 Brassica carinata
AGGTTTCAATTTCTCAAAGATATCAAATAAAAACAGAAAGAAAGGACTACACCGGATTATTTTCTCTAATGTTTTATTATTTCTCTTTTGCATGAAATGAGAAAGGAGGGCACAAAAGCAAAGAACAGAATGAAAAATAAGCAATGTATTTTAATAAGGCATTGAAAATGAAAAGCAAAAAAACAAAACAGAAAGGAGATGCAAAATAGAAATTGTCTTAATGTGTACTTTGAGTAGCATCATGTATCTGACTTATTACTGAGTCATCAGTTTCATTAACTAATGATTCTTTTACCTTTGGAGATACGACACCTCCATTACCATCATCACCTTCAACCTCCTTCTCCTCTGCTTCTTCCATTTCCTTGTCTTCACACAACACCTTCCCCTCATCAACCTCCATAGCCTCGATAGCTTCTGGTGAAGCTATGGTCAAGGTAACAGGCTCACCTTCTGTTACAGCTTCACCTTCAACAGCATCATGTTCAGGAGCCATGTCCATTGTTTGGTCCACGGCACCTCCATCATCTGGCTTTCCATCTTTCTCACAACCTTCAATATGATCAGAGACCAGAGCCTCCGGTGACTCCAGAGCCTCCGATAACTTCTCTGGGATGGGAGATGAAGATCTTTCAGCTTGTGTTCCTATCTCCAATCCGGTATAAACAGGTAAGGATACATTCTGATGTTCTTTTTCGGATGTGTCTGAATCTGACACATCGACTTTAGCCAAGCTTGAAGGAGAGGCTTGAGGAGGCCTGTGAATTTCAACATTTAAAAGACCCTTGATTTCAAATCTTTGCTCCTTGTAGAGTTCCATCGCTATCTGAAAGTGGAAAGAAAGAAAGAAACACATTATAGTATTATTGACATAACTCTCGGCAGAATTGCAGGAAGCTAATTTCAGAATCTTATTTTTTTCTAGTATAAGTGCATTTACCTGAAACAATGAACTGTTTTGAGGAGGAAACAATGAAAGAGTCGCCAAGGAAGTACCGTTGCCTTTTGGCACTCTCTTCCCACCTTCCTGTCATCAAAAAGAATATATATAGAGATATGAGAAAAGGTTCTGCAAGCCAATACAATTAGAATCAATGATGTCGGTGTTTGAGGATAAGGAGTTCTACCTTCAGATTCACAAACACAGCAGCTCCATCATCAATTGGTTGATGCTCTTCACCCATCAATAAGCTGATGCACTTACTCAGCTCAGGATCAGTAAGTTCTACAGACATATCAAGCTTTGACAGATAATGCCGGCAAAAACGTTCGCTTCTCTTATCAGTAGTTTCCGTAACAGGATCTTCAGCTGCAACTTCCACCTTAATTTTAGGAGACCTCGCATCCAGTTCTTTAGCTGGAGATGTTAGATTAGACCCAGCTTCGACGCTTTTTCCCCTGTTATTTTCAGAGTGACTTGTTTGGCCACCGGGAGACTCACCATCAGCAACCTGAGCCGAGTTATCATCTTTAGCAGATCTAGATGAGACTTCCATGCTCGCATCTCCATTTCGGTTTTTCCATTCATCTGCACCAGACTCCCAACCACGGCTCTGCATCCGCCTGTTATGGTCCCACTCAGATCCTCCATACATGTTAGACTCATCCCTGAAAGCACTATTGCTCATATCCCCAAAAAAGCCATGCATGTGAGAAGAAGCACCTGCGTTATCCATCATATTCTGCCACCCGAGAGGACGCATGTGACCAGAAAACCTCTCAGCGTCAGGTATATGGTAAGGGATTCCAGAATGGTTCATTTCCATTGAAGGCCTCACCCCAAAGATAGATGGAGATGGGTATTGTGGCATCATAGCCTGGAAACCATGAGGTTGGAATGGTATAAACCCATTCGCAAGTGGAGCTGGCCAGCTTGGGACACCTCTCCAAGCATTATTACCCTGTGTTTGCCCTCTTCCCATCATCCCATCAACGCCTCTCCTGTAACGCCCACCGGTATTGACCCTGTTGTCATCTTCTCGAAGGCCCACTCTAGGACTACTCATGCCACTCCTAGATTCGGGTCGTGGAGGAAAAGAAGAATTGTTCTGGTTGGGTTTATTGTTAAAGGCTATATCTCCTTGTGATGCGTCATCTACCCGAAGCCTTTCATCCTCAGGTGCTGAAAAGTCTCTCGCATTGTTCCTATCTTCAACCTCACTGCTCCATCTTGCACTACTCTGATTATTGAATCTCCGGTCAAGACTTGTCGAAGAAGGAGACCTTTCAACCATGGGGCGAGGAGAAGCTTTTGTGGAACCATGAAACTCACCCAAAACACCATCTTCCGTCTTTATTGTTTTCTCAGACGCTTTCTGTCTTGTACCTCTGTCTGATCCTCCAGACAGCTCAGCCGCCTCCCTGGAAGAAACCCATTTTGTTGTCTGATCTGAGACATTCCTGTTCCACCATAACAAAACTATGATCAATATCAACCTTTAAGCTTCTCTTAAAAAGTATAACAACTGAAATTCAACGTTAGAATCAAAATTGAATACATCAACATCCAAAGGCAGCACACCAAACGTTTCCAAGTAGACAAAAAAAATAAAAATGCTTAAGAGGAAAAACATACCCATTCTCTTCTTGAACCACCGAACTGGAAGGTTGACGCTCCGATTTGATCACATCACCATCAGGCCCTGCTCGGCTACTTCTAGTGTCCATGACAACCTCCTGATAGTCTGGAGACTTCCTCCCTTCTCTTCTATCTCTATACCGACCACTCTGATCATCTAGACGCGACGCATCACGATCATTATCCCTTTCCCGGTCGCTTTTACTTCGTTTCCCTTCATGGTAATAGTCACGGCTACTACGGTCTTTCTCTCTCTCATGAGTCCTGTCCCTATCATGATCCCTGTCACGATCTCTACTCCTATCACGGTCCCAATCCCTTCCATAGTAACGATCATGGTCATAATCCCGACGATCACGATCACGTTCCCTATCCCTATCACGGTCCCTCTCTCGCTCATAGTCACGATCACGATCCCGAGCACGATCGCGGTCACGGTCACGCTCGTGATATCCATCAAGCTCACTGTCAGGCTCATGACCGTGGTCAGTGTCCTGTATTTTGGACTTCCTTTTGCTTTCATCTGGGAGAAGCTTTCCATCAGACCTATGATGCTCTTTACTAGGTCGGTCTTCTCTCTGCTTTTCACCTGTCGGTTTGACGTCTTCATCCTTGTCTTCTTGATATTTATCTCTGGATTTCTCTCCTCTATGCTTTCCATCTTTAACGTAGTCATCATCACTGTTATCTTGATTCTTGTCTCCAGCACCATGATCATCCCTCTTACGCCTTGATCGCTTCTCGGTATGGTTTTCAGTGCCTAGACTCCTTTGCTGATCCTCAGCTTTCGACTCTGAATCCAAAATAAACAGAAACATCAGCAACAAGAAAACCTTCTGCTTGGTGCTTCCGAGATTCTCTAGATATATGAGACATCTGACTAAACTGCGTTTCCAAATTTCCATTTATCTTAAAACCAATTAGATGCGGCCTCAAATATCATAACAATCAAAGCAGCAGTAAGTCCATATATCTTGAAAAAAAGGATAGCAACAAGAATAAAATTATGCAAGTGCTAATCACAACACTGCTCCAAAAGACTAAACTTAGGTATGCAAAGATTCCCATTACTAGAAAAGGTAAGTTTGTTATCATCCACAATTCATACACAAACACGAGAGAAAAACAGAACCAAAACTGTCTTAGAAGCACTACTGTAATTTTAACCAAAAACGTTGATTCATAGACAAACACGAGAGAAAACAGATGGATCACGGCAGACTGCAACCAAAACTGTGTCCCAGAAGCAACATCAAACACAAGCACCTAAGTCAATTAAAACCAGAACATTGATTCATACACACATGGATCTTGACAGAGTGCAACCAAAACTCTCTCAGAGAAGCAACATCAAAGACAAGCACTCAAGTAAATTAAAACAAGAATAATTAAAAAAAGGCAGGCTTTGGGGTTATCATCTTACCAGACTTATCAGATAGACCCTTGGATCTATGGTGATCATCCCCACCATCATAAAGCTTCTCACTTTTGCCCTCCTTATACTTCTTATTATCCTTATCAACCTCCTTGCTCTCCCTTCTACTAGACTCCCTATGCTTCCCACTACTACTCTTCCTCACCTCCTCCCCATCTCCTCCTTCCTCTCTCCTCCTACTACTCTTCTCGCTACCCACCTTGCTCTTCTTCGAACTCTCCCCTTTCTCATCCTCGCCCCCCTTCCCTCTCCTCCTCTTGGAAGAAGACGACGTGTACTCCTCATAGTACTCTCCATTATCGTAATACTCCTTCCCTCGTTTCTCGCCGGAGCCAGAAACCCTAATCGCGCTGCTACTCTTCTTCTCCTCCTTCTCCGAATCGGAGTGGTCTCTCGCATCCTTGTGCTTGCTCGATTTGTGCCTCGTACTCCTCGGCATCTCCACACCCCCCTCCAAATCGCAAAACCCTTCCCCCCAAAAAAAACGAAACTTGATTCTTCTTCTTCGAATTCGAAATCGGAAACCCTAATTGAAGGTTTGACGCCGCGAAACGATTCAAGACTTCGGCGGATTAGAAAATGAATACAGATCTCCGGCGAGATTTGACGGCGGCGGTGAGATAAGAGAGACTCTTGAAGTGCCCTCTCGATGCGTGTTTTAGGAGAATGTGTGTGTTTGCGTTCGATTAACTGTTTTGTTCTTTCGGACAAGGGGAAGACTAAGGGGATTAAACATCGGTAATGACGATGTTACCCTTTAAACGTCCTTGTTATTACGGTTTTTTTTTCGCCCCTGGTGGAAGTTTTTGAGTGATGAGTTTGGGCCAAACTCGTTTTATGGGCTTGAAACTCCTTTTTAAATTGGGTTGTCAAATTCATTTTATGGGCTTGCTAAAAAATTAGTTTAACAAGTGATGACTAAATTTTTTTGTTTTGTTTTGTCAACCTGATGACTAAATATTTAGAAATAATTGATAGCCTTCTAAAACTGGTTGTCAAATTCATTTTATGGGCTTACCAAAAAATAGTTTTAGAAGGGATGACTAAATATTTATCAGAACTAAATAATTGATACTAGGACTTTTTCCCCAACTCAGCTCAATTATTAGCCTCCTTCAAACGGTTATAAATAAATCAAAATTTGAATCTTTCTAACTCGACATCTCTGATTAGCGATCAATAGTTTTTGTCGAGCCCTTTCATTTAAAAGACTAAAAGGCCAATTCATAGCACTATAAGAACATCAGCATCACTCTAGTCTTTCAACCACAGTTTCTCCAATATTTATATTAGTATTTTAACACTAATTATTTTATCGAATTTAGAAAACTAATGTTTACAAAATAATTGCACTAGCAAGGAAAAAAGACAGTTAATAGCTGGTTTCTCTTTGTTTGTTCAGAGAATCTAGAAAAGAGACGTCTCTCGCATTTTGGTTGTTTTTATCAATTATTATATATTGTTAAGTTCTTTTTCAGATATATTCTCTTAACAGATCACCGATAAAAGATGCTTTAAGCCTTTAACTGATATCACATTTCATATTCTAAAGCTGACTTGGTAAGTTGATCCTCCATTCGATTAGTTGCTTTTCCACTGTAAATCTCCAGACACATCCGATTCAGGAAAGAACACACTGAAGAAGCCGAGGTTCCTCACGCGCTTCATTTCCCATTTTAATATTATTCTCCCTCCGTTTCATAATATAAGATTTTTTGTTTGAATGCACAAGAATTAAGAAACTTACTTTTTAAAAGTCAATATAATTAAATAATATAAATTAAATATAGATTAACCAATTATAAACAATGTAGTAAACTGTTACTGGTTAACCAGTTTTCAAGAAAGTTAAAATATCTTAAAAGTATCAAAACATCTTATATTTTGAAACATCAAAATTTTTCCAAAACATCTTATATTGTGGAACAGAGGGAGTACATTTATGTTTGAAGATTTAATGGGTGCTTTGGAACTGCCTCTGTCACCAACCCCCAATAAGTAATCTTGTTTGTAAATGATATTTTTTTGAGAGTTTTATTTCAGTCTAATTTCTTTTTCAAATTTCCATAAACTTTTATTGCAAGTAAAGTCCAAATCTATGAGGCTTGGAATATTATGATAGAAATTATTTTTCATACCTTTTGTTATTCTGTTTTTATAAGCATATATCATCTTTTAAAAAATAAGCATATATCATAATTCAAAAAGGATTTTACAAAAGAAAAGTAATTCAAAAAGGAGAATCTCTTTTGTTTTTTCAGCGAAAGGAAAGAAACAAGTCTGGCAGTCCAAGTCTGGCAGTCCACCTAAGAACATCTTCAATAGTCTCCTTTTATTTTCCGAGAGGCTTTACACTGCAACAACCATTTATTCCCTCAAATTTTAAGAAGATGAATAATATATTTTTGAATTCGATGGTGCACTATTCACCTTTTCAAAATAATATTTTCCTACAACTATATAAGTTTCATAATCGCATGAATAACTTTTTATATATCATATTTTAGTACTTACCATTATATATTCTTAAAAATATTTCGATTAAAATTGTATTATTAAAATTTTTGTAATATTTAAAATTATATGTTACTACACATTATTATATTTTCTCAAATATATTTTCTTGTAATTATGTTTCGAATAGTATGTTTTATTGCTTTTTGAAATTTTGATGATTATATTTAGTTGAATAAATATTGAGGACTAAAGTGTAGATTACTATTTTTTAAGAAAATGAGGATGATTGTTGGGGTAACACATTCATCTCCTTATTTTAAGAGTGTTTCTTCTTCAAAATAAAAGAGTTTGTTGGAAATGCTCTAACATGGTCTAGAAAATCAAAAAGGTCTAATACGTTTTACTCTACATTCTTTACTACAGAATTAAATTTAAAACATATCCTTTAAATACCAAAAACAAATGTGTTTCAGCTAATCATAAAAATCATAAAACTAAATATTTAACAAACTAACAGGAAAAAGGAAACAGATGAATAAAAACTTATCCAACCATAAAATAAAAATTAAAACCACCATGGTTTTGTTCTGGTCAACAAACAAAATAATTTATTCAAAAAACGAAAAATATAATTTATTTCCTTAATTTAAATATTTAGATTTTCCAAATTATATTTTTCTATATTATGCTGTGCTCTCTGTATTTTTTTGGTAAATGAGTTGTTCCAAAGTAATATCTTCCAATATAATAGATCCTGCTTTTTTTTTGACAACATAATAGCTCCTGCTTCCGTTTTATTATAAACGTATAAAATTTCGCAAACTGAACTTATACTACAGTATCTTGTATGCCCTTGATTACTGTATATGTTTTCATCAAACTATCTAAAATCGTGTATTAAAAAACAAATATAACAATTTATTTTCTTGTTTTAAAGCAAAATAATAATTTCAGATGCAGAATATATTTTGTAGATGTTTTATAATATATTTTTTAAAGTTATATGATCAGGTACTTTTAAGGTAAGTACGCAAATGATTAGCGGATCATTCACGGCAGAGCAAATTCGTCAATTTAGATTGGTGATCAGACATCCAAGACTAAAATTGCGATATTGTTATCAATATACTCTAACCACTTAACCATAGCATTTCCAATAATATGTTCTTTCACTTTTGTTTTAGTCGCTGTGCATGACTTTTTACCAAGTATATGACACTATTGACGCACCATTTTTTTTTCTTTTGACGCACCATTTATTGTGTGATAAATCTATAGAAAGGGAGAAAACATTACTTTTTCCAGATTAACTTATGAACTATAGCGTCTCACTCGATAACTAAGCATAATGTATATATATAGATTTGAAAAAATAAGTGTATAACATACCAAAAACAATAACTAAGACTAAGAGACACAGAAATGTGACAAGAAAAAAGTAACACATAAGGTTCCAAGAAATGCACTTTATATAGTTATAAAATGATAAGACCGGGCCCTATAGATATAGCTTTTGACCCTTAGAATCTGTGAAAGGAGAGAAAGACTCTTCCAATGTGTGGCCATTGATTGATACAAAGACTCCTCAACGATCCAAATGGCCACATTTGACTCTTCTGTCTCCTCTCTCCTCTCTCCTCTCTCCTCTCTCCTCTCTCCTCTCTCCTCTCTCCTCTCTCCTCTCTCCTCTCTCCTCTCTCACCCATCTTCACTAAAAAAAAATAGGGCCTACAGGCCAATAGGATCATTTTTATTTTGCAAATGGCTCGTAAATCATGGTGTCCACTATCCCCGACACACTGACATGACCAAGGTTCGATACCCTCGTCTTTTACTAAACGTGGGAAAAGGTTATCTTTCTCGTTTCGCTATATAGATTTGAAATGAAATGCAACGTGAAAACATGACTGGACAATAAAAGTTAAGACGCCATAAATAAAGAGGTTGAAAAATGTTTCGATCTACAGCTAAGTTTGTAAGGTAAACATGTTGAAATTCACTTAGGGCTAGTCGAGCCCAAATTTAACTTTAACAAAATCGTTGGACTACTAACAAATAACAATCATTTGTAAATTTGATTCAAGAATCTTATTTCTTTCTACTGACAAATATGTACAAACTTTTATAGCGAATAGTGATTCTAATATTTAACTATTAGTACATAATGGTAGACTACTGGTAGTGTAGGATCGTTTTAAATCATTAGCTTAACCTAACAATTCATTAAATAAGGATTCAGTATATAGATTACGCCGCACACATGTTAAGCGGCACATGGACGCAGAATGGTTCGTTGGCCTCAATCTGCTCCGAGAAGTCGCGTCCCTATTCTCTTTTGTTTTCTTTGTATATAAATATATCAATGCAAATGCCAATTTGCTTATGTTGTCTACTTGTCTTTAATTTTATAACAATGCTCGATTTGTTGTTTAAAAAAACAATGCTCTTATTTAATCATTCTAGTAAACAAAGAAAATGGCACTTTGCTTTTGTTGTCTTTATAACTAAATCTTGTAAACGAAGAAAAGAGTTTCCTTTAACAAGAGGAAAGGAAGAACATCGTTCAAGTTTCCCCGATCTATAAGTCTGAGTTATCAACTATAAATGTACTCCCTCCGTTCCTAAATATAAGATGTTTTGGACAAAACACATATATTAAAATAAAATTATTTTTATCTAGAAATTATAGTTAAAACAATAAATTAATGATATTCAACCAATTATAAAATATATGATTAAATATGATTGGTCACACAGTTTTTAATAAAGTAATATTTGCCTAGAAAACTGAAAACATCTTATATATTGGAACATTAAATTTTTTAAAAACATCCTACATTTAACAATAGAGAGAGTATTAGTAACCCAATGTAAGTTAGTCAGGTTGCAGTATAATAATGCTTTTTTAACTTTAGCTTCAAGTATAATAATATTTCGTAACCAAGGAAAAATATTTGATCTAAAACGCAGCGGGTATAGAACAATACGGTGGGTCATTTTATCCTCCTCTCCAAATCTGCAATGAAACTAGACTGGGAGAATCGGAATGGGTCATTACTATTTCTTAGCGTGATCGATGAAAACACTTCACCTTACTAGTAATACTAATACTTCACTGGTTTGACATTGAAGTATTAAAAAGAAATGAGAAATAATAAAAAATAATAATGCTTATGTATCATTTGGGTTTGGTACACTAAACATGATGTGATATGATCAGTAAGTCTGTTTGTGTTTCATTGTCCATAAAGTTCTAAATGAAAGTCAGGGTATGGAGTCAAAGTTGGAGAGACAGCTACAAAAATAGCAAGAAGACGATATGTAGAAAATCATATTACAAAAAGTCATTTGCAAAAAATTTACAGTGACAAGTCGTTGCATGCATCTTGTTTTTTACTTATTTTTTGTATGCTGTTATAATGGGTGAAATAATACTTTAATTTTTTAATAGTCAACTACAACAGTACGGTTAAGGTATGGCCGATTACATGTAATATGGTGTGCATTAGGTTTTTAAAGAATTTTGTATGGGATTCAAAACTTGTATTTCAAGCGACGACGAGTTTCTGTTTCGTGTATTTCAATAATTCTCAACCGACCTGCTCTATACATAATACTCCCCACCAAAAAATCATTAACATATGAAAATTAATTATTAATTATGCTAATAAAATACTACTACCAAGGTTGAAGACGAACAAAATAAAATAAACATTGTGCGGCACGAGACGCCGCATAGCGTCAAAATGACAGTTGATCAGTTTGAAGTTGTATCGGAACAAAACATCTAACCCGTCAGTGCTTTCCACGCTCTCTAATAGCCAACCCCAACCAACCGTTTAGTACTTCTAAAAACTCCTGCATTAAACTAGTACCACAACTCATTTTAAATTATTTTAACTGACAAAATAAATAAATTACGTTAATCCGGTCAAACGCATAGTTTTCTGTGGTTGCCATTTTTCGTATTTATTATTACTCCTTGGGCTCGATGACAATTTTAAATTAATGTGTAAACCTTGCTGAATGAATTGATTGTAGTTATTTTCACATGTCAATGATCGAGATTAGAGAAAACAAAAAGTTTTTTTTTTAAGAAATGTATTTCCTTATAAATATTACAAAAATGACATGATGGTTTAGTAGTGCATCCTCTGACCTCGTCGCTACTTGCTAGCAATTCTATTTGCTCTGCAATCAAATTAAATTTGCTGAGTTCCTAGCTTATTTTAATATTTTGCCAAGCGAGTAGTCAGACTACAATAATTAATAGTACTCCATACAAAATGTGAGAAGATAGAAGTAGCTTATATGATTTATTTCGGTAAATATGTCTTCTTAGTTCTTATCTGGATCCATACTAATCGTGAGCAGAGAGGTGTGTCTAGTTATCCAACTGATCGAGATCCAACTGACTACTTTCTTGGAGACCTGTCCACCAGCGTTAAACATATTCGGTTGCTCACAATGAAAGTTATATATCCATGTTGCATGACTAGAAAAGTCTTTACCACAAGTTTCCAATAAATTTAAGTTTTTGAAGATCTCTAGTCCAAAAGTTTGGTGTAATTAAGTGTTTGAGTGCATAAAGAATATGCACATATGTACCAGGTTCATATGAGACAAGATTATGGATCTTAGTCGATCACGGTGAATAATAGTAAATGAAAAGTTGCTTTGTTATAGTTTTTCTTTTCAGTTTCTTTAGAGAGGTTTTGATAAGAAAATGCGTAGAATAAATTATGATTTATTTATAACAGTTTCCTCTCACTTCCTCTTTTTAATTACTTTGAGTTATTCCGCTAATCCTAAGTGTGCTTTTTCCTCTCAGTACATTTTCAACTTTATTCTATTTTTACTCTAAATTCTATTTTGGAGTAAAATTTTCTCCAATCCTATTTAATTTCCAACTCTAAAATGAAGTAATGGCTAGGGTTACTCTATTTTGGAGTACTTCTACCTATTACTCAATTTTTACGACCACATGAACTTTTTATTATTTATGAAATGGTCTTTTAATCTTGATTTTTTTTATTTAATACTTAAATAATATTTAAAATGACACAATAACATGAAAATATGATATTCCACAAAAAGTATTGAATAATTTTACTAAAATGCAAAAAATAATAAAAATCAAACTAAACCTAGATAATACAAAATAAATATAATATAAAATAAATGATTTAATAATCTAGTATGATTTCAGAACTAGCAAGGTCAATAAAGTATTGTTCAAACGGAATCGATAAGTTTATTTATCTCATGGGTTAACATTTCGATTTGATAACATTTGTACTTGTTGAACTTGATATGTGCACAAACATTTAGATTTTGTACGAGCTTCAAATTACAAAACTTTGTTTTCTTCACTATTGTGTTTTTAATAATAAATATTTAGTTTAAATAAAATTTATTTTATGGAAGTTTTGTAAACACAAAATGTTGGATTAATTGTTAGTTTTTTATTTGTTGAAGGCATTACTAATAATTATTAATTAAATAAAAATGAAATTATTTGAGAATATTTTTTTTGGAGTTAAAAAATGAAATAATATATTGGAGTAAAATTTAACTCCATTTGCATTTATATTATTTTGGGGTAGAAGATAGAGTAATGCACTGGAGATGCACGATAAAGTTGGAAAATATAGGCAATTTTAGTCTTTTTAAAACATCACTAGAAATAGAATAGTTTACTAAGTATACCCGTTTGCCAATTATCATGATGCATATGTGTGGCTCGTGTGGCTTTTCTTGTCAGTGGAACTGGAATCTTTGAAAGTCTAAAACAATAGATTAAAGGAACAACTCATCAGATTCACTCCTACGTGGTGGGTTGTTGGTACGCAAAAATTGATAATACGATCAGAGAAAAAATAAATTAAATTAATATTGGATTTTCTGGATCGTGATTTCCCATTTGTGAGAGTATTGTTTCGTCACGTCTATGGTGAATCAATCAAATATTCTGACCCAACTGTAAAAAGGTGATGCTTAAAAAAAAATTGTTTTGTGATTTTTGGATCATTCGTGCCAGTATTGGACATGAGACTAGGACCAGAGCATGGTCCGAACTAAGCCGATTCAAATTGTTCAACAGAAACAAATTTTCCCCCGGATTTTTAATTGGGGTTTATGACCGAACTGGACAAACCTCATTCATCTTGATTTGCAAGCAACAAACAATAGACCACTGATTCTACAAAATAGTCCAAACTTCTGTTTTAACTGGGATATTTGTATCATCCAATTATTTTCCGAAAAATCATTGTTGATGAGTAGTTTTATCCCAAATTTTCTAATAAAACTTAACACCTGACTCCATTTTCATTTTGTCCTATAATATTTATTTGTTTCCTGTTGTAATCAAACTTATGAATAATGGGTTTCTTCTTTGCTCCAAAAAAACCTCTAAACAATGCTATGACTACTTTGTTACTAACCTATATTCCAAAACACTTACAATTTTGTTTTTTTTTGTAGAGGAATTTATAGGAACAAATTTATTTTTTTACCAGTTTTCTAACAAGCCATTATTAATAATTGGAAAAGGTGCAGTTATTGTAATCTTCTTCTACCTTTGAGAGCTTTGCTAGTTAAAATGATTTGTTATAATAATGATTTTATATTATTAATTTACAACTTTACCACAAACAAAAAACAAAAACAAGACTAAGGCTCCGAATGGTGACTACGGTTTGCAGGGGCGTTTTGAACAGAATAAATTGAAACCTGGGCTTTGGGCCTCAACTTTTTAAAGACCACCACTTTAAAAAAAAAAATTATGTAGTTAATGTTTTTATCAAAATTTACAGTTTTCAACAACGCAGATTTAAAATAGGACATACATCGGCTCTTCTAACTCTATCTCTCTTCTTCTTTCTTCATTACTCTCAAGCTTTTTTTTTTTGAAAATTCTTCTGAGGTTTTATTATGTTCTACAATATTGTGTAGGCCCCCATTTTTTTCTTGTCTATGGTCTCACATATTTCTGGGACGCCCCTGGTGGTTTGAACGGTGCGGGACAAGCGGTTCAACTGCGGTGCGGTTTTAACAGTTATAAAACGTATAGATATATGGTATATGCAGAGATTTTTGTTACTGTTAATTGCGGTGCGGGGCAGGACGGTTATAAACATTCGAAGCCTAAAAGGAAATCTCAACCGCATAAACAGTAGCATTGATATTCAGTTTTTTTTTTTAATTATATTTGTATGAATAATGGGTTACTATTATTTGCAATAAACCATTTTCCTAAACCAAATTGACTATAAACATAGTTCATAGAAACTGTAGCACAAAATATTAAGGGTTTCTTTCAAATATAACCTTAAATTTCAAGTCAAACACAAAAATAACTCATGTTTTTTTTTGAAACTTTCCTTTTCCCTATTCACCCTAGAAGTTTGAGTTATTCACAAAAATACTATTACTTTTTTTCCTTTTTTTCTTCTGAAAATGAGTATTTTACCTTATCATCCACATCTCCCCAAGTATTTACAATATTACCATTCCCATCAATACACCAACCACCATGAACAACCAATTTGAAGCTCTTAATGCACCAAAGTTTTGATTTTTACTCTTCATATCTCAATACTTATGTACACAAATCACATTATTTACTTTCTCTTTAAATTCATCCAAAAAACTAAGATTTTGATTCCAAGCTTTGTAAGGTTCATAGAGACATTGAAGCTCATGATTCTTGATCATTAACGAGTTGGTAGCTTTTGTAGTACAGTTCTGGGTGCTTAGAGAAGTTAAGAAAGTCATTTCACAGGTTCAAGATATGAAATCATTTTTCTTTCCAGATCTGGTCGCGAAGATTTTCAGAAGACTTCGCTATATGTGTTCTCCATCGAGAAGACTTCCTTAGATGTCTTCTAACTTTCTTTTGTTAACAAAAAAAAACTGAAAATCTTAGAAAAGATTTCTCGAGATGTCTTCTCGGATAAACAAGTTAGTTTTGCAATTGACCGAAGTCTGTCAGAAATTTTATTTTTTATAAAAGACTTCTCGGGAAGTCTTCTTGGGGAAGACTTCTATAAAAGTCTTTTGAAAGTCTTCCCGAAGTCTTATCATTGTCGCAAGAAGTCTGCGTGTTTACTTTTGCAATAAAAAAATAATAGTAAAACATTTAATATTAATGAGAAGACATCTGGAGAAGTCTTCTCAAATTTTATTCCGGGTTTTAGTCAAACCTTTGGTTACAAGAGAAGACATCTTTAGAAATCTTCCGATGGAAGACTTCTCTAGAAGTCTTCTCTGGAAAAGTCAAATAAAGTTAATTTCAAAAGTATCCTAGGTAGACTTCGGGAAAACTTTCAGAAGACTTCTATAGAAGTCTTCCAGAGAAGATTTCCCGAGAAGTCTTCTATAAAAAGTCAAATTTCTGACGAACTTTGGTCAATTGCAAAATTAACCTGTTTATCCGAGAAGACTTCTAGAGAAGTCTTCTCTAGCATTTTCGAAAAAAATCAAATTCAAAAGTAAGCCAATATTTACAAAGGAAGACTTCTCAAGATGTCTTCTGCAGAGTAGACTTCTTAAGAAGTCTTCATTCGTAAATTTGCAATAGCAAAAATGACCTAAATGGAAGACTTCTTAGGAAGTCTTCTACGTCAATCTTTATTAAACTTCAATTTTCTCCAAACTTAAAATGAATTTTTAGTATTTTCTTATTAATTCATGTTTATTAGTCAATATTACGACTCACGAGTAGAATTCATAACTTAATTTGTGATAATTATGGGGTCACAAACATTCATGTTTATTATTGTTTCTACATATTTAATTTGGAAAATTTGTATTTTTAAGAGTGCTAAGTAACATCAAGAAATGAATTTTTTTCAAAAGTGTCAAGAAATTTCAAGAATATCAGGTCATGTGGTTTAATGTATTTTCTTGGATCATAAAATTTACTTTTCAACTTTCATGAAAATTAAAATTTCAACTTTCGCTTAAAATTTAATTTTCCGCTTAAAACTTTCGGCTTAAATTTTAGTTTTCCGCTTAATGCGCGTTAAATTAAACAAAGAAGTCTTCCGAGAAGACTTATGAAGACGTAACTTGTTATCTCATTAATTTTTAAAGAATTACTTCAAGAAGTGTTATGTTATTGATAATGTTAAAGGTTAAAACTTCTCATAAGACTTTTAGTGAAGTTTTCCGAAAATTCTTCTAGTGAGACTTATGTATTGTTTGTTCTTTCGTGAATTTGACTAAGAGTTTGACTGGCTTTCCCGCTACCACATGCAAACACAGCTTTTGCGGTTGGTAGCGGTTGTTAGCGTTTTGAAACAATCACAAAAAACGCTACAAATCGCTTCAAACCACTTTGAACCTCTTAAAACAAAGTCGTTTCAAACTATCGCTATAGCTACTTGGCGGTCAAGGAGGGCAAATTTATTTCTTAAAAGAAAGTAAAAAATAAAAATAAAACTAAAATATTCAATAAAATTTTAAATTGAAAGAATAGAAATTGTAAAATGTATACATATTATATTTTAATTTATATTATAAAAGTTTCAAACAAAAATATTTTCAATAATTAAAAAAATTTAATATTATGATTTTATAAATATAATTTTTATATTTATTATAGTATTATGATTTTAATACTTTTATAGTTATATAAAATGTAAATATTGATAATTTATTATTTAACAGCTCTTGCGTTTGGTAGTTTACCAATCATAAAAGTTCTGCAAACGCACCAATTTCTAACCGCTGTACCAGTCGTACAAATCTCTAGAAAACGTTTAAAACCGCAACCACCGCATCCGCAAACTCCCGCAACCGCTGCGGTTACACCAGTCGGGTCCTAAGTTTTTGTGTTGTTGTGTTTTGTTATGAGTTGGTAGAATGGTTAAAAAAAATTCTTGGTGTGTTGTATCAATAAGTTCAATAATGTCAAGTACTTTTGGCAAAACATGAACATGTTTACCAAATTCTTTTGATTCTCATCTCTTCATGTCTACAACAGCATTCACAACTAAAATAGTACACATATAAATCATAAAACAGATCATAAACAAAACTATTACACATTGAGGTAGATATCATTCTTCAACATAGATGAGCTTGGACTCCACTTGACATCATCCATTTGTACCACTTTGGACGGAAGACTTCCTGAAGACTTCGTGGGAAGTCTTCTAGCATAAAAAAAATTAGAAGACATCCCAAGAAGTCTTCCGAGAGTCTTCCAAGAGTTTTCTGAGAATTCTTCTACAATCTAAATTAGATCTGAAAAATCTGCATATTTGCATTCAAATGGTTTTAAAATAGAGAAAACTTCAAAAATAAATTTTTTTATCTTTCTTTAATAAACATAAGATTCACATTAGGTTGAAACTATAAAACTTTAGAATATAATATATGAAACACCAAAATACATATCCAAAATTTGTACCACTTTGGGTAGAAGACTTCGGTAGACTTTGTGGGAAGTCTTCTAGCATAAAATGCATTAGAAGACTTCCCAAGAAGTCTTCCAAGACTCTCCTAGAAGACTCTTCTGAGAAGTCTTCCAAAGTCTTACTCAAATATAAAAAATTTGCATATTTAAAAGCATCCAAATGACTTCAAAACAGAGAAAACTTGAAAAATAAAATTTTTATGTAAATAATAAACAAAACAGTCACTTTAGGTTGAATCTATAACATTTTAGAATCTAATATATAAAACACAAAAATACATATCCAAAATTTGCACCACTTTGAGCAGAAGACTTCGGAAGACTTCGGAAGACTTCCTGAAGACTTCGTGGAAAGTCTTCTAGCATAAAATGTATTAGACTGAGAAGTCTTATGAGAGTATTCTGAGAAGAGTTTCAAAGTCTGTCTCAGATCTGAAAAAACCTGCAAAATCAAAAATATTCATATGGCTTCAAACAAGAGAAAAACTTCAAAAATATTTTTTTATGTTAAATAATAAACAAAACAGTCACATTAGGTTGAACCTATATCTTTTTAGAATCTAACATATAAAACACACAAAAATACATATCCAAAATTTATAGATCTACCTTTGAAGATCTGAAAGATGAGAACCATGTAATGAAAAACCTGCAAAAAGAAGATAATTAGTGTGAAGACGTAAGAAAAAAATGAGAAATGGATATAAAGTTTGGTGTTTTGATGTTCAAAGAGATTAGAGATAGGTTGGAGAGTTTCAGAGTAAGAAACATTACATATTTGTTGCAGCCATTTGAGAGGAAGAATGAAAATGTGTAAACTTTCTTTATATATGGAGACACAAATTCCAATTAGGTTAAATATTTTCGATACATAAGACTTCCTAAGAAGTTGTCTAAGAGAAGACTTCTTAAGAAATCTTCTAAAAGACTTCTTAAGAAGTCTTCTAAAAGACTTCTTAAAAAGTCTTCTAAAAGTCTTCTGACAGTCTTCTAGACCTTGAAATCAAATAACTATGCAAAAAACACTTTTATTAAACTTAAAAGAAACTTAGAAAGTGTTTAAATCAAGTTATTTGATAGTCACTAAACATATATAGGTCATACGAACAAAAAAAATTAAAATATAAGATTTCAAAATCTTACCCTAAAAATACCAACAATACTATAACATATGTTACCATACCCTAAACCAAAGACTATCATGTGACTCGATCTACATTCATTCATCTATGTTAAAAATAATTCAATTTCATTAAAACTAAATTTTCATCTTTTATAAATGTTTATTAATACATGATTTCGATTTTTTCGCTTTGAAAATATTTTTTATAAAATTTAGTAATTATTTTTAAGATCTAATACATGAGAAGACTTCCTCTAGAAAACTCCTGGAAGATTTATGGAAGACTTTGATTTATGCGGGAAACCTAAATTCTTCTAAAATTTAGGCGAGAACCTTAAAATTTAAGCGAGATGCGCGAGAAGACTTCTTTTTAAGTCTTTTGTGAGTCTTCCAGACCCTAAAGTCAAATAACTATGCAAAAAAAAAACACTTTCTTAAACTTAAAAGAAACTTAGAAAGTGTTTAAATCAAATTATTACATAGTTACTAAACATATATAGGTCAATCTGAAAACAAAAAAAATGAAGGTAAGATTTCAGAAACTAACCCTAAAAATACCAACGATACTATAACATATGTTACCAAACCCTAAACCAATGACTCATGAACCAATCTATATTCATTCATCAATGTTGAAAATAATTTAATTTTAGATAAAATAAATTTACATCATCGAGAAATGCTTATTTTTACATAATTTCAATTTTTTACCCATCAAAAATATTTTTTATAAAATTTTTAAATTATTTTCAAAATCTACTGAACGAGAAGACTTTCAAATAAGTCTTTTCTAACGGAGGGTTATAATGGTAAATTTGAATACAGGTTATTTGTTTGTTTATAAGGGATCATTGTAATTTCACTGAAACTTTGGGATATTTTTCGTTTGATTGAATTTGGAAAGACACTTTCAGATTCAAAATCAAGTTTTGAGTTATATTTGACAATTTTCCCAATACTAAATGTAAGCATCGACTAATATATTAATCTCACATAACTCGGAGGTTGTGGTGTAGTTGTCAAGCTGTATGTTTCGTGTCGCCTTACAAAAAGAAGAACAAAGTTCTGCAACTTTTGCCTTTTTCCATTTTCTTTTATTTTGATTCAACTAATAGAACCACTTACTTATCGATATACGCACGTTTCTTTTACCTTTAAAGAAAAATTCAGCTGCTTTTGAAAATAGAATGGATCGTCAGTCGTCAGAGTCGGAAAGCATAATTCATATATGAAGAATCGTTTCAAACTATTTAGTGTTATTCTGTAAAAAATTCAATATAAAAACTTCTCTCTTTTTTGTAAGAATATCTGAGATAGGATTTTTTTCACTTCAGTATAATTCTTTTTACCATTCATTATAAATAATTGTTTTACCATTCAGTATAAATAACTTCTTCTTCTTCAAACAGAAAGTTTATCAATAAATTGTCAATAAAAACCATAAAACATATTTAGATGCTACTGTTTGACCAAACAAATATGAAACTAGGACTAGGCATGATTACTTGGTACTTGTTTTTTACTCATTATTTGTCTTGTATTTACTTTGGAAAATTTGTATTTAATGATACTAAGTCAATAAATTTTATTATTTGCAAGTCCGTATCAAACAACAAGTATCATTATTTCTCTAATACTTCTTGTTATTTATCCCGATATTGGTTATTCACTACTTGTTTTAGAATTTAATTCATTATAAAATACTAATTACTTGTTAAGAAATATTTATTACTCATAGAATTACTCGTTAAAAATCATTTGTTACTTGTTAAAAAAATATTTATTTCATGTATTTTATTAAAGTACTTACAAGTAACCAAATAATTTATAGACAAGTATTTGAATTCTGGCAAGTAATAAGCCGAATCAAATTATAAGCTGAGTTAAATAATCGTATTGTTTTTTTTTCTCGGGGTACTTGATTTAAGCAAGTCAAGTAATAAATCAAACTAGTTAAACGAGCCAAGTCAAATAACAAATACCTAAAAATTGCAAGTATTTGCTCTGTGTACAGTCTTAGATGAAACTGTGTCTTAAATTTCATTATTTCACTAAAGAGAAATTTGTCGAAATACTATTTCTTTAGAGGGTCAGTCTAGAGGATTAGGTAAGTTTTGATCCAGATATATATGTACGGTAAAAAAACTAAAGATATAATCATGAAAAGTTCTTTCAAATTAAGAATGTTATTTTCTGCCAAATTTACAGCTTTTCTAATTTTTAAAATGTTACTTTCCGCCAAATCTGTGCGTGTTTAACGTAGCATTTATTTAAATGGAGTGTGACATCATAAAAGTTGTCGTGGAGTGGACTAAGACTGGTGAGGTGGATAGAATCTTAGGAATGGTCACATTTGATTTTGCCTTTCTAAAATCTTTGCCCATTACCATGACAGGTCGATAGATCCATCTGGCCGTTTTAGTTAGGAACTCTCTCTTCATCACTTACTTTGCCTAACCTCTTTGGTCCTTTCGTCAACCGCTTGTCGGATAATTTTATTTTTAGCCCCGACCGGACCAAGTTAGCCATTTACTGCACTTATTTGTATAAGCACTTTCGGTGTTTTTTTTTTTGAGAAAAGCACTTACGGTGTTGGCGACCAGAGTGCAGCCCTTTCTAAGTGTGATGGTTAATTAGAGTATCTTTAACTCATTGCTATTTTGCCTCTATAATAGCATTTAAAGTCAAATTCACTCCAATTCATTGTTTTTTTTCTCGGGGTACTTGATTTAAGCAAGTCAAGTAATAAATCAAACTAGTTAAACGAGCCAAGTCAAATAACAAATACCTAAAAATTGCAAGTATTTGCTCTGTGTACAGTCTTAGATGAAACTGTGTCTTAAATTTCATTATTTCACTAAAGAGAAATTTGTCGAAATACTATTTCTTTAGAGGGTCAGTCTAGAGGATTAGGTAAGTTTTGATCCAGATATATATGTACGGTAAAAAAACTAAAGATATAATCATGAAAAGTTCTTTCAAATTAAGAATGTTATTTTCTGCCAAATTTACAGCTTTTCTAATTTTTAAAATGTTACTTTCCGCCAAATCTGTGCGTGTTTAACGTAGCATTTATTTAAATGGAGTGTGACATCATAAAAGTTGTCGTGGAGTGGACTAAGACTGGTGAGGTGGATAGAATCTTAGGAATGGTCACATTTGATTTTGCCTTTCTAAAATCTTTGCCCATTACCATGACAGGTCGATAGATCCATCTGGCCGTTTTAGTTAGGAACTCTCTCTTCATCACTTACTTTGCCTAACCTCTTTGGTCCTTTCGTCAACCGCTTGTCGGATAATTTTATTTTTAGCCCCGACCGGACCAAGTTAGCCATTTACTGCACTTATTTGTATAAGCACTTTCGGTGTTTTTTTTTTTGAGAAAAGCACTTACGGTGTTGGCGACCAGAGTGCAGCCCTTTCTAAGTGTGATGGTTAATTAGAGTATCTTTAACTCATTGCTATTTTGCCTCTATAATAGCATTTAAAGTCAAATTCACTCCAATTCATTGTTTTTTTTCTCGGGGTACTTGATTTAAGCAAGTCAAGTAATAAATCAAACTAGTTAAACGAGCCAAGTCAAATAACAAATACCTAAAAATTGCAAGTATTTGCTCTGTGTACAGTCTTAGATGAAACTGTGTCTTAAATTTC
>JAAMPC010000597.1:0-21597 GCA_016771965.1 Brassica carinata
TCCTACTTCATCTACTTTATTTACCACCAACGATCCAACGAAACTATATACAATTAGAAAAAAAAAAAATTATATACGATTAAAATGTTTTTAGGGGAAGTAACATCGAATCTAATAGAACTCATAAACCTCTGAAAAAATGCAATATGATTTGCTTACTTACATTCACTTTTTTGTTGTTGTTTGATTAGCAAACTTGTTTACCTTTTCAATACATTGTCAAACTACTATTAGCACTTGTTGACTCTTCATCTTTGTATCTCGATTAGATACATGGTTTATTGTAAAATAAATATTCTTGGAAATCAACATTTTAAATCGCTTAGTCCAAAGCATTTTAATACTATCAAGAAATGTAGATAACCACGATACAAATACCATTCTTGTATTGTTCCAAACTTTTACCAAACGGTGTTGCTATAAAGTCTAACCAAAAAGTTGTGATAACATATCAAACGCAAATTAGATGGTGGTGAAATTATATTTTATGCAGGGTAGGTAAATATTAGGTGTTTTTAAAATAGTGGTACAATGATACGTTTTGTTACGAGATAGTAATTCATATAGAGGATCAGATGAGCAAGCTCACTCCCAACTCATTAATGTTTATATAATATCCCTGAAAATCATAAAATCGTATTATTATTTTTCAGATCTTATAAACTCTATCTTAACGCACTTATATTTCCCTGTCAAACTGAAAAAGAGAAAGAAAATAAACTGGATGGTGAAAATAGTCTCTTGCAAAAAATATTTTAAATAAATACATTAAAGATTTTCTAATAACATGTTCTCATTACATTACAAAGTACAAACATTCATATAGACATAAAGTAACGTTCAATTTACATATAAACGGGAAATCCTGGGTTTAAATCCATTTTATTTTATTTTTGTAAATTGTAGTTGGTAAAAAAACATTCCAGAAATAGAATTAAAAAGTTTCATAATAAATAAAAATATGCAAATATTAAAGGACTCGAAAATCGGTTGCCAAGAAGAAGACCAAGTTTCTGGAATTTCTGACAAGAGGAAAAAAAAAATTTGTCAGCCAGAAAACATTTTATTTTCCTTTTGCTTCAATTCTCAACCACTTCATTTCAACGACCACACATATCATAAAATCATTTCTTCCAAGTTTTTATAATTCTAACCCCTTTTTTTTTTTTTTTTTTTTTTTTTGGAACACCCCCTTTTCAATTCCTATCCTCAAAAAATAACAAAAACTTACAAAAATTTAAACATTAATTTATGTTTTGATTTTATCTTCAAATTGTTGGTGGGACCCAGATCTAAATAATATTCTTGAGATCTTCTCCCCACCTCAGCTTGAGAGAAAATCTGAGTTCCCTTTCAACGACATACATACAGAGAGAGAGAGAGAGAGATTAAACATTTCTCCCCTTTCAAATTTTGAATTTCAAGAGACGTTTTATTGACGACGAAGCAAAAACACTTTCCTCAGAAAAATAAAAATAAAAGCTTTAATTTTGTTTGTTCATCTTGAAGCTAAAAAATGGGTGAATCTGCAGTTCTAGCTCATTCATATTCCTTCGCAGCTCCTATAACCCGCACCGATTCTCATGAGGTTAGTTTCTTCTTCTACGATTTATTGATTCCTTTCTATTTTAAAAAGCTCTGTTTTTTTTTTTTTTTTTGGAAATTTTCCCGGAAAATATCCAACGGAAACTGGGCTCTGTTCTATAAGCTTTTCATGAATACCCACCAAGAAAGTTTCAACCTTTATCGATATTGAACAACGAAAGCTTCTGGGTTTGTTGTTAATGGAGTCTCTAAGAAACCAAATATGAAAAGTTTCATTCTAGAGAGAGAAAGTAGCAGATAGTTTCAGCTGAAAGTTTCCAACTTTGGATTCTAGAGAGAGAGAGGAAGCAAACGATTAGTTTCTTCATTAGATTCAACTGAAAAGTTTCGAACTTTGTGATTTTGATTTGAGTTTTATTTTATTTTTATTTTTTTTGCAGGATCACACGAACCATGCGCTTAGCCAATCAATCTCGTTTGGGAAGTTCATGACGGAGAATCTTGAGTGGGGCAAGTGGTCAACGTTTTCGCACAAGAAGTATGTAGAAGAAGCAGAGAAGTACTCTCGTCCTGGCTCCGTCGCTCAGAAGAAAGCCTTCTTCGAAGCTCATTACAAGAGAATAGCCGAAGCCAAGAAAGCTGCAACGGAAGAGCAACCTACCGTAACGCCTGCTGAGGTTTTGCTTCAGGCTTTGGAGACGCAGCCTCCGTTGAGTTTGTTACCGGAGGAAGAATCAACCACCGAGAGGAAAAGTATTCAAAACGACGACGTTCTTGCTGGTGCTGTGGATGATGAAATGGAAGAAGAGATGGAGAATGGTTTGGTTGATGAGTGTGATGACAAGGAGCAAGATGAAGAGTTGTTGAAAGAGGAGAAAACTAGGAGATCGATGACCAAGAACAGACCGGTGTTTAGATTGTCTCTGGAGAAAACAATCCCCCCTCCTAAACCTATAGATACAAGGACAGAGATTGCTACTACACCAGAGAAAACAAGGTTTGTTGTTTCTCTCTATGTAACACTAATCTTTGTCGGCAAAATATATCACTCTTTACTGATTGTTTTCAAAATACAGCGAAAGACCGATAACTCAAATCTCAGGGAAGACTGAAGAGAAACCAGTTCACCGCAAGAAATTCAGTTTCTTCAAGTAAGTCAGACTCTCTCTTTGTGTTTTTCTTCTTTGTTATTATTGGTTTTGTTACTGTTTTTGATTATGGTTGGTTCTTTGTTTTACCTCCAGCTGTTTCAGGGGTGGTGCTAAAACTCGAGATCAGAATCATAGCAGGAAGAAGGTAAGAAGATCTTTCTTCAAATGAAATCACATGGTCACATCAAGATGATTCTCATATTATCTGTTGCGTGTCGCGCAGGGAAAGAGGGAGACAAAGAAACAGAAGAAGCAGTTTCTCTGTCTTTGTTTCAAGCCCAAAACTGTAAGAAGGGAATCTTAAAGAAAGCCTAAAGAAGCTTAAAGAAAATAACGTTGAAGAAACTCTTTGGGAAACAAAGACACTACACACAAGTCTTGCACATGGCGAATGGAAGAATAAAAGAGATCGATCTTAGGGTTCTCAAAAACTCAGATCGTTCGATCAAGCTACTACTTAGTGATTAAACACAAACTATTTCGTTATTACGTAGATGTCAACGAGTATGCTTTTTTTTCACCAGTTTATGAAGAGAGACTCGAGTACAATAGGAAAAAAAAAACTGGAAGTAGCTTCTTTTGTTTCATGTACTATGTAATGAAGAACAAGTCCAGTTTCTTGATTTGATCTGAATCTTGTTCTTTGAACTTGGCTCTTGTTTGATAATCACAATACTAAAGGTATCAACTTTACGTAAAGGGTTATATAAAATAATCAAGTTACATTCTACTAAAGAAAAAGCTGATCCACGTGAGAGGGGAATTATCGTTACTTTCTTTTTCAGACCAAACATCTTCTTCATCGTTATCCAACACATGTTCCATCATAACCCCAACATCATAAAAACTCATGCTTTCATCATTGTTTTGAGACCCACCATCTCCTTTATCGCTGTTATGTCCGTTCTCTCTCCCTCCATTGTTTCAGCCTCAGCTTCAGCTTTAGCTTCTCCTCCGCCTTTTTCAGAATCGTCGCCATTCCCGTTAAGATCGGATAAACTGATGAGGTTCAAAACGGATCCAGGTCCGGTATTGATCCGACACGTCAGCAGTTTGTAGCTGGACGAAGCGATGTCTGTTGTTTTCTCAGCAAACCGGAGGTTGTTTCTCTATGTTGCAATCACAGAAAAATGTTTCACAATCGTTGTTGCAACCTGCCGTTCAATTCTATGGCTAAGCTATGTTAATCTACCACGTTGTGTTCATGTGTAAGTAGATGAATATTTCTAAAAAACAATGCAGGTGGAACACAACAGAGAAAGATTAGTAGATGAGGTTTAAGTTTTCTTCACTTTTATTACTTAAAAGAGATTTTGAGCAAGATACAACCACAAAGCTCATCTAATTGGGAAGACTTGCCAAAAGAGTTTCTTTCAGGTGCTAATATCTGGCAACAACAATACAAAAAATGAATTGAAAATCCAAGACTCTGTGAAGATTATTAGCTTCAGTGACCGCACAACACTTCAAAAAGCAGTTCAACGCTGAAGCTGCTTGATATGCGCGATCTGTTTGCCTGGGTTCAAACCCTTTGGACATGCACGAGCACAGTTCAAGATTGTATGGCAACGGTAAAGCTTGAACTCGTTGTCAATAGCCTCAAGTCTTTCCTTAGTGTACTCATCACGACTGTCGCTTATCCACCTGCACATTTGAAAACAAGTATTTTGTTAAAATACACATCGAATGGTCAAAACGTTATCTACTGCCTCGATTAACATCAGCTTCCCAAAACCAAAAAAACATTGAACATACTGTTCCTATAATTAGATACATTGGAAACACCAATTCAAGCACAAAAACAGAAGTGAAGCTCCACAAAAGTCCAACCAATACAGCTAACAACAAGATATATATACACGAATCTTCCCAACCATCCATGCAAATTCTGAAAACAGGTTCCTAAGTCCTACAACATGCACCCATCAAAAAAAAAAAAAAAACTCGAATAGTGTTACAAACACATCGAAAAATCAAAACTTTATCTACTGACTCGATAAAAAAAACAACTTCCCAAACCAAAACATTGAACATACCGTTTCTACAATTAGACACAAGCCGAATCAATGACTATACATGAATCTTCCCAACCATCCATTCAAATTCTCAAAGCAGGTTCCTAAGTCCTACAATTTGCAACCTATTCCCATCAAAAACCCAACTTCTATATCCACTATTCACAAGCCATCAACACTATCAACCTCGTATCTTTTACCTGTTAGCATGTAGCAAAGCAGCAGGGCCAAGATAAGACTCAGGGTTCCACCAATAACTAGGACACGACGTGCTACAACACGCACAGAGAATACACTCATACATCCCATCAAGCTTCGCCCTATCCTTCTTACTCTGCAAAATCTCCTTCCCAGGCTCAGACGCCGGACTCTTCCTCTTAAGCCACGGCTCGATACTCTTATACTGATTATAAAAGTTCGTCATGTCCACCACCAGATCCTTGATCACGAACATATGCGGCAAGGGAGTGATCGTCGTCTCCTTGGATCCCTCCTCGATCTTCGTCAAGCACGCGAGCCCGTTGCACCCGTCGATGTTCATCGCGCACGAGCCGCAGATCCCTTCTCGGCACGAGCGGCGGAAGGTGAGGGACGGATCCATCTCGTTCTTGATCTTGATTAGGGCGTCGAGGACCATCGGGCCACAGTCCTTGAGGTCGATCTGGTAGTCTTGGAGCTCGGGCTTGCTGGGGTTGTCGGGGTTCCATCGGTAGATCTGGAACGTCTTCAGGTTCGATGCTTTGCCGCCGTTATCCGTTGAGGAAGCTGTGCATCGCGACGGGATTAGCCTCGCCGCGGTGGTTAATCGCGACGGATTGGTTCTAACGAATCTTCCGATTAAACCGGAGGCCATTTTCAAGGAGCGAAATAAACGATGAAGATTTGAAATGGTTGAATATTAATTATCCCCTGTACGTAAAAAAGAGAAGTCAGTTTACCGATTTGTTATGACCTGGCGGCAATCTTCTCAACAAAATTCTTATAATTCTATTGTTTGATTTTTTAGATTTTTTTTTTCTTTTTATTCAATCGCGTACAAAGTGGAAAACACCGTCATTATTTTTAGAATTTTTTTATTTAATCGTATCAATTAAAGGGAGATATGGTTTGAAACCGATAAAGACGGTCCGAGCATATGAGTTTGCTTCTCGACACTCGAAGACTCAATCAGATCCATGGCGGCAAGAAGCGGCGGCGGATGAGTTTCCTTCTCTCCACCATCGATCGGATCGGCGAGGTGAAGTTTGTCGATACTCTCGAATATCTGAGTTTTGGTTTCTCTAATGGATTCGATAGCAATTATCGTCGACTGAGATTGAATCGAGAATTCGATAGCGATTATCATCAGCTACGACTCCAAACCAAAACATTGAACATACCGTTTCTACAATTAGACACAAGCCGAATCAATGACTATACATGAATCTTCCCAACCATCCATTCAAATTCTCAAAGCAGGTTCCTAAGTCCTACAACATGCACCCATCAAAAAAAACTCGAATAGTGTTACAAACACATCGAAAAATCAAAACTTTATCTACTGACTCGATAAAAAACAACTTCCCAAACCAAAACATTGAACATACCGTTTCTACAATTAGACACAAGCCGAATCAATGACTATACATGAATCTTCCCAACCATCCATGCAAATTCTGAAAACAGGTTCCTAAGTCCTACAACATGCACCCATCAAAAAAAAAAAAAAAACTCGAATAGTGTTACAAACACATCGAAAAATCAAAACTTTATCTACTGACTCGATAAAAAAAACAACTTCCCAAACCAAAACATTGAACATACCGTTTCTACAATTAGACACAAGCCGAATCAATGACTATACATGAATCTTCCCAACCATCCATTCAAATTCTCAAAGCAGGTTCCTAAGTCCTACAATTTGCAACCTATTCCCATCAAAACCCAACTTCTATATCCACTATTCACAAGCCATCAACACTATCAACCTCGTATCTTTTACCTGTTAGCATGTAGCAAAGCAGCAGGGCCAAGATAAGACTCAGGGTTCCACCAATAACTAGGACACGACGTGCTACAACACGCACAGAGAATACACTCATACATCCCATCAAGCTTCGCCCTATCCTTCTTACTCTGCAAAATCTCCTTCCCAGGCTCAGACGCCGGACTCTTCCTCTTAAGCCACGGCTCGATACTCTTATACTGATTATAAAAGTTCGTCATGTCCACCACCAGATCCTTGATCACGAACATATGCGGCAAGGGAGTGATCGTCGTCTCCTTGGATCCCTCCTCGATCTTCGTCAAGCACGCGAGCCCGTTGCACCCGTCGATGTTCATCGCGCACGAGCCGCAGATCCCTTCTCGGCACGAGCGGCGGAAGGTGAGGGACGGATCCATCTCGTTCTTGATCTTGATTAGGGCGTCGAGGACCATCGGGCCACAGTCCTTGAGGTCGATCTGGTAGTCTTGGAGCTCGGGCTTGCTGGGGTTGTCGGGGTTCCATCGGTAGATCTGGAACGTCTTCAGGTTCGATGCTTTGCCGCCGTTATCCGTTGAGGAAGCTGTGCATCGCGACGGGATTAGCCTCGCCGCGGTGGTTAATCGCGACGGATTGGTTCTAACGAATCTTCCGATTAAACCGGAGGCCATTTTCAAGGAGCGAAATAAACGATGAAGATTTGAAATGGTTGAATATTAATTATCCCCTGTACGTAAAAAGAGAAGTCAGTTCTGGATTTGTTATGACCGGCGGCAATCTTCTCAACAAAATTCTTATAATTCTATTGTTTGATTTTTAGATTTTTTTTTCTTTTTATTCAATCGCGTACAAAGTGGAAAACACCGTCATTATTTTTAGAATTTTTTTATTTAATCGCGTATCAATTAAAGGGAGATATGGTTTGAAACCGATAAAGACGGTCCGAGCATATGAGTTTGCTTCTCGACACTCGAAGACTCAATCAGATCCATGGCGGCAAGAAGCGGCGGCGGATGAGTTTCCTTCTCTCCACCATCGATCGGTCGGCGAGGTGAAGTTTGTCGATACTCTCGAATATCTGAGTTTTGGTTTCTCTAATTGGATTCGATAGCAATTATCGTCGGTGAGATTGAATCGAGAATTCGATAGCGATTATCATCAGCTACGACTAGAAACTACGATCGCTTATTAACATTTTGATGCTTTGTATGTAATTGAGTGATTAACTGCGAGATCGAAAGGTTCGAAGCTACATACATAATCGTTAAACAACCGTTGACCAGGTATTATTAACTTTTGAAGTTTTTCTAGCTATCTGTTTCTTGCTGTTGAGTTATTGATTCTCTTAAACTGGTTTAACATTCAGCTTGAGCATCGAACTAATTGCCACGTGAAGAGAAGTATTTGTGGTGTCTCTGATGGAACAAGAAGAGAAAACTGACATTTACAACAAACTTGGATTCGACTTCAGTCTCTGAAGAAGGAATGTAAGATTCTCTTCTCCTTACTAACTCAACAAGCATTTAGGCAGTGATAGATTGGTTTGTGATTCAGTCTGTGGGAAATTACTGAGACTTTCAAGTTTGGTTTTCGGTTTTATTAGCAAGATTAAGAGCTTCACATTACTTATTTAGTCAGTCTGTTGCAAACCTAATTGCAGTTCCCTTTATATTCTTTGCACTGGTTATAAATAGCCAGGCGCTTGAAGATTCTGTATGTAGCTTTGGTTCCCACATTTTCACTAGCTGAGATGAAGCTGAGCATGAGGTAATATTTGAGTCTATCTTCTTAATTAGATTTAATTATCTTAGGAGAGAAAATATGTCTTTAGCCTATTTAGAAAAGCCCAAAACCATTGTCGATTTAGTTAAGCTCATATATATAGATAGGGGGATAATAATTAGATATTTAGTTTAGACTTGCGCAAGATTGTTAACTAATACAAATATTAATAACTTTCCTTATTATTCAAACGGTAAACTTGCGCCGATTGATATCATATTTATTACATTACTTGCGCAAGTTAAAATCATATCATTTGCAAATCACTTTTTGACAATACACATTTAATATCTTTCTTTAAACGATTTCATTATTTATTAGGGGTCATTAATATGAGAAATAAATCGACTTTATATATATAGGAGACACCCAAGGTCTTAAAATACAAACATTCTGCTCTTACAAGAACAATGGCAATGGTGCGAGCCTCCAAAAACATTGTTTCTTATATTAGAGAATTAAAACCCCGTAAAGATACGTCGCGTATTGAAGTTAGGATTGTTCGCTTGTGGAGAAACTATAACAAAGAATCAGGAAACACCATTGAAATGGTTTTTGTTGATAAAGAAGTAAGTATAAATCACACAAATGCATTTTTTGAAGGAATGGTTTATTATTCATTTGAGATACACTTATTCGTGTTTATAAAACTCTTATCATTTATAGAGTCTTGACGCATAACTTTTATATGAACAGTCGGGGACAAGAATTCATGCTTCAGTTTGTGAACAACTCATCAAAAATTTGATGACAAGCTACGAGGGAGATGCGATTGTATTTTCTTTATCTTTTCCTTAATTTGCTAACTAAACATCTATAATCTGTATTTTAACTTAAGTTTAAATTATACAATAATGTGAAAATGATGTGTACTCTGTGGGGTTGTTATGCTAAACAAGTATCGATTCAGTATGAGTAACATGTCCACGATGATTATTTGTGTTATCAGGTTCTGTTCTGTTAAAGAGTGGAAAGGTATATAATGTTGTTTCTATTTGTGTAAAATTATTACTCGCATAACATATTAATAAGATCAAAATAATTTGTAGGTGCTTACTCCATATCTAGCGGGTATAATTCAACCCATATTTTGCTCAACCCAACACTTGAATTTATTGAGGAGTTCAAAGCAAGGTATGTCTCCAGCTTCTTACGTTCCACAACTAGATCTTTTTTTTTAATTTGTGAACGTCATTTTTAACTGAAACGTTTTTAAATTATGTGTGATTACTTGATTTGGCAGTCTCCCTATTGATTCACTTGCTCTTACAAACAATGATAGTAGCCAATGGTCTGTTGGTACTGCTACATCTATTCGTGCCAGGTTTTTTGTTCTTAATGAGAAGCTAACCATAAGAGAGATCATTGATAGTACTCGGGTATATAGACTACACCCTTCACTTTTTAATTCTTTACACATGAGTATATTCCATTTGTTATCAATGCTTTTAACATATTGTCATTGCGAATAGGTTGGCACTTTTGTCACTCGGGTACTATTGAAACAATTGATATTGAACGTGGCTGGCAATATTTAAGTTGCAAATACCACAACAAAAAAGTGATGCCTACAACCAATGTTGATGCTGATAACCGTCCCTTGTTCTTCTGCAATACATGTGATAAAGAACACAGTGATGTCATTTCCAGGTATTGTATTTTTAGATATACACACATTTTAGTTAGGTAGATCGTCATCGAAATGATATGTGACGTTTATATACTCATGTTTTCAGGTTCAAATTAATTGCCCAATAACTAGGACACGACGTGCTACAACACGCACAGAGAATACACTCATACATCCCATCAAGCTTACATCCTTCTTACTCGCAAAATCTCCTTCGGGCTCGGGCGGACTCTTCCTCTTCAGCCACGGCTCGATACTCTTATACTGATTATAAAGTTCGTCATGTCCACCACCAGATCCTTGATCACGAACATATGCGGCAAGGGAGTGATCGTCGTCTCCTTGGATCCTCCTCGATCTTCGTCACCGCGAGCCGTTGCACCGTCGATGTTCATCGGCGACGCGACGCAGATCCCTTCGACGCGGCGGAAGGTGAGGGCGGATCCATCTCGTTCTTGATCTTGATTAGGGCGTCGAGGACCATCGGGCCACAGTCCTTGAGTCGATCTGGTAGTCTTGGGCTCGGGCTTGCTGGGGTTGTCGGGGTTCCATCGGTAGATCTGGAACGTCTTCAGGTTCGATGCTTTGCCGCCGTTATCCGTTGAGGAAGCTGTGCATCGCGACGGGATTAGCCTCGCCGCGGTGGTTAATCGCGACGGATTGGTTCTAACGAATCTTCCGATTAAACCGGAGGCCATTTTCAAGGAGCGAAATAAACGATGAAGATTTGAAATGGTTGAATATTAATTATCCCCTGTACGTAAAAAAGAGAAGTCAGTTTACCGATTTCTTATGACCTGGCGGCAATCTTCTCAACAAAATTCTTATAATTCTATTGTTTGATTTTTTAGATTTTTTTTTTCTTTTTATTCAATCGCGTACAAGAAGTGGAAAACACCGTCGTATTTTTTAGAATTTTTTTTTTATTTAATCGCGTATCAATTAAAGGGAGATATGGTTTGAAACCGATAAAGACGGTCCGAGCATATGAGTTTGCTTCTCGACACTCTGAAGACTCAATCAGATCCATGGCGGCAAGAAGCGACGAGCAGATGAGTTTCCTTCTCTCCACCATCGATCAGATCGACGAGGTGAAGTTTGTCGATACTCTCGGAATATACAGAGTTTTTGGTTTCTCTAATTGGATTCGATAGCAATTATCGTCAGCTGAGATTGAATCGAGAATTCGATAGCGATTATCATCAGCTACGACTAGAAACTACGATCTGCTTATTAACATTTTGATGCTTTGTATGTAATTGAGTGATTAACCTGCAGAGATCGAAAGGTTCAAGAAGCTACATACATAATCGTTAAACAACTTCGTTGACCAGGTATTATTAACTTTTGAAGTTTTTCTAGCTATCTGTTTCTTGCTGTTGAGTTATTGATTCTCTTAAACTGGTTTAACATTCAGCTTGAGCATCGAACTAATTGCCACGTGAAGAGAAGTATTTCGCGGACTGTCTCCTGATGGAACAAGAAGAGAAAACTGACATTTACAACAAACTTGGATTCGACTTCAGTCTCTGAAGAAGGAATGTAAGATTCTCTTCTCCTTACTAACTCAACAAGCATTTAGGCAGTGATAGATTGGTTTGTGATTCAGTCTGTGGGAAATTACTGAGACTTTCAAGTTTGGTTTTCGGTTTTATTAGCAAGATTAAGAGCTTCACATTACTTATTTAGTCAGTCTGTTGCAAACCTAATTGCAGTTCCCTTTATATTCTTTGCACTGGTTATAAATAGCCAGGCGCTTGAAGATTCTGTATGTAGCTTTGGTTCCCACATTTTCACTAGCTGAGATGAAGCTGAGCATGAGGTAATATTTGAGTCTATCTTCTTAATTAGATTTAATTATCTTAGGAGAAAATATGTCTTTAGCCTATTTAGAAAAGCCCAAAACCATTGTCGATTTAGTTAAGCTCATATATATAGATAGGGGATAATAATTAGATATTTAGTTTAGACTTGCATAAGATTGTTAACTAATACAAATATTAATAACTTTCCTTATTATTCAAACGGTAAACTTGCGCCGATTGATATCATATTTATTACATTACTTGCGCAAGTTAAAATCATATCATTTGCAAATCACTTTTTGACAATACACATTTAATATCTTTCTTTAAACGATTTCATTATTTATTAGGGGTCATTAATATGAGAAATAAATCGACTTTATATATATAGGAGACACCCAAGGTCTTAAAATACAAACATTCTGCTCTTACAAGAACAATGGCAATGGTGCGAGCCTCCAAAAACATTGTTTCTTATATTAGAGAATTAAAACCCCGTAAAGATACGTCGCGTATTGAAGTTAGGATTGTTCGCTTGTGGAGAAACTATAACAAAGAATCAGGAAACACCATTGAAATGGTTTTTGTTGATAAAGAAGTAAGTATAAATCACACAAATGCATTTTTTTGAAGGAATGGTTTATTATTCATTTCGAGATACACTTATTCTGTGTTTATAAAACTCTTATCATTTATAGAGTACTGACGCATAACTTTTATATGAACAGTCAGGGGACAAGAATTCATGCTTCAGTTTGTGAACAACTCATCAAAAATTTGATGACAAGCTACGAGGGAGATCGCGATTGTATTTTCTTTATCTTTTCCTTAATTTGCTAACTAAACATCTATAATCTGTATTTTAACTTAAGTTTAAATTATACAATAATGTGAAAATGATGTGTACTCTGTGGGGTTGTTATGCTAAACAAGTATACGATTACAGTATGAGTAACATGTCCACGATGATTATTTGTGTTATCAGGTTCTGTTCTGTTAAAGAGTGGAAAGGTATATAATGTTGTTTCTATTTGTGTAAAATTATTACTCGCATAACATATTAATAAGATCAAAATAATTTGTAGGTGCTTACTCCATATCTAGCGGGTATAATTCAACCCATATTTTGCTCAACCCAACACTTGAATTTATTGAGGAGTTCAAAGCAAGGTATGTCTCCAGCTTCTTACGTTCCACAACTAGATCTTTTTTAATTTGTGAGCGTCATTTTTAACTGAAGCGTTTTAAATTATGTGTGATTACTTGATTTGGCAGTCTCCTATTGATTCACTTGCTCTTACAAACAATGATAGTAGCCAATGGTCTGTTGGTACTGCTACATCTATTCGTGCCAGGTTTTTGTTCTTAATGAGAAGCTAACCATAAGAGATCATTGATAGTACTTCGGGTATATAGACTACACCCTTCACTTTTAATTCTTTACACATGAGTATATTCCATTTGTTATCAATGCTTTTAACATATTGTCATTGCGAATAGGTTGGCACTTTTGTCACTCGGTACTATTGAAACAATTGATATTGAGCGTGGCTGGCAATATTTAAGTTGCAAATACCACAACAAAAAGTGATGCCTACAACCAATGTTGATGCTGATAACCGTCCCTTGTTCTTCTGCAATACATGTGATAAAGAACACGTGATGTCATTTCCGGTATTGTATTTTTAGATATACACACATTTTAGTTAGGTAGATCGTCATCGAAATGATATGTGGCGTTTATATACTCATGTTTTCAGGTTCAAATTAATTGCCCAATAACTAGGACACGACGTGCTACAACACGCACAGAGAATACACTCATACATCCCATCAAGCCGTATCCTTCTTACTCGCAAAATCTCCTTCCCGGCTCGGGCGGACTCTTCCTCTTCAGCCACGGCTCGATACTCTTATACTGATTATAAAGTTCGTCATGTCCACCACCAGATCCTTGATCACGAACATATGCGGCGAGGTGATCGTCGTCTCCTTGGATCCTCCTCGATCTTCGTCAAGCACGCGAGCCCGTTGCACCCGTCGATGTTCATCGGCGAGCCGCAGATCCCTTCTCGACGCGGCGGAAGGTGAGGGCGGATCCATCTCGTTCTTGATCTTGATTAGGCGTCGAGGACCATCGGGCCACAGTCCTTGAGGTCGATCTGGTAGTCTTGGAGCTCGGGCTTGCTGGGGTTGTCGGGGTTCCATCGGTAGATCTGGAACGTCTTCAGGTTCGATGCTTTGCCGCCGTTATCCGTTGAGGAAGCTGTGCATCGCGACGGGATTAGCCTCGCCGCGGTGGTTAATCGCGACGGATTGGTTCTAACGAATCTTCCGATTAAACCGGAGGCCATTTTCAAGGAGCGAAATAAACGATGAAGATTTGAAATGGTTGAATATTAATTATCCCCTGTACGTAAAAAAGAGAAGTCAGTTTACCGATTTCTTATGACCTGCGGCAATCTTCTCAACAAAATTCTTATAATTCTATTGTTTGATTTTTTAGATTTTTTTTTTCTTTTTATTCAATCGCGTACAAGAAGTGGAAAACACCGTCGTATTTTTTAGAATTTTTTTTTTATTTAATCGCGTATCAATTAAAGGGAGATATGGTTTGAAACCGATAAAGACGGTCCGAGCATATGAGTTTGCTTCTCGACACTCTGAAGACTCAATCAGATCCATGGCGGCAAGAAGCGACGAGCAGATGAGTTTCCTTCTCTCCACCATCGATCAGATCGACGAGGTGAAGTTTGTCGATACTCGGAATATACGAGTTTTGGTTTCTCTAATTGGATTCGATAGCAATTATCGTCAGCTGAGATTGAATCGAGAATTCGATAGCGATTATCATCAGCTCACTAGAAACTACGATCTGCTTATTAACATTTTGATGCTTTGTATGTAATTGAGTGATTAACCTGCAGAGATCGAAAGGTTCAAGAAGCTACATACATAATCGTTAAACAACTTCGTTGACCAGGTATTATTAACTTTTGAAGTTTTTCTAGCTATCTGTTTCTTGCTGTTGAGTTATTGATTCTCTTAAACTGGTTTAACATTCAGCTTGAGCATCGAACTAATTGCCACGTGAAGAGAAGTATTTCGCGGACTGTCTCCTGATGGAACAAGAAGAGAAAACTGACATTTACAACAAACTTGGATTCGACTTCAGTCTCTGAAGAAGGAATGTAAGATTCTCTTCTCCTTACTAACTCAACAAGCATTTAGGCGTTGATAGATTGGTTTGTGATTCAGTCTGTGGGAAATTACTGAGACTTTCAAGTTTGGTTTTCGGTTTTATTAGCAAGATTAAGAGCTTCACATTACTTATTTAGTCAGTCTGTTGCAAACCTAATTGCAGTTCCCTTTATATTCTTTGCACTGGTTATAAATAGCCAGGCGCTTGAAGATTCTGTATGTAGCTTTGGTTCCCACATTTTCACTAGCTGAGATGAAGCTGAGCATGAGGTAATATTTGAGTCTATCTTCTTAATTAGATTTAATTATCTTAGGAGAGAAAATATGTCTTTAGCCTATTTAGAAAAGCCCAAAACCATTGTCGATTTAGTTAAGCTCATATATATAGATAGGGGGATAATAATTAGATATTTAGTTTAGACTTGAGCAAGATTGTTAACTAATACAAATATTAATAACTTTCCTTATTATTCAAACGGTAAACTTGCGCCGATTGATATCATATTTATTACATTACTTGCGCAAGTTAAAATCATATCATTTGCAAATCACTTTTTGACAATACACATTTAATATCTTTCTTTAAACGATTTCATTATTTATTAGGGGTCATTAATATGAGAAATAAATCGACTTTATATATATAGGAGACACCCAAGGTCTTAAAATACAAACATTCTGCTCTTACAAGAACAATGGCAATGGTGCGAGCCTCCAAAAACATTGTTTCTTATATTAGAGAATTAAAACCCCGTAAAGATACGTCGCGTATTGAAGTTAGGATTGTTCGCTTGTGGAGAAACTATAACAAAGAATCAGGAAACACCATTGAAATGGTTTTTGTTGATAAAGAAGTAAGTATAAATCACACAAATGCATTTTTTTGAAGGAATGGTTTATTATTCATTTCGAGATACACTTATTCTGTGTTTATAAAACTCTTATCATTTATAGAGTACTGACGCATAACTTTTATATGAACAGTCAGGGGACAAGAATTCATGCTTCAGTTTGTGAACAACTCATCAAAAAATTTGATGACAAGCTACACGAGGGAGATGCGATTGTATTTTCTTTATCTTTTCCTTAATTTGCTAACTAAACATCTATAATCTGTATTTTAACTTAAGTTTAAATTATACAATAATGTGAAAATGATGTGTACTCTGTGGGGTTGTTATGCTAAACAAGTATACGATTACAGTATGAGTAACATGTCCACGATGATTATTTGTGTTATCAGGTTCTGTTCTGTTAAAGAGTGGAAAGGTATATAATGTTGTTTCTATTTGTGTAAAATTATTACTCGCATAACATATTAATAAGATCAAAATAATTTGTAGGTGCTTACTCCATATCTAGCGGGTATAATTCAACCCATATTTTGCTCAACCCAACACTTGAATTTATTGAGGAGTTCAAAGCAAGGTATGTCTCCAGCTTCTTACGTTCCACAACTAGATCTTTTTTTTTAATTTGTGAACGTCATTTTTAACTGAAACGTTTTTAAATTATGTGTGATTACTTGATTTGGCAGTCTCCCTATTGATTCACTTGCTCTTACAAACAATGATAGTAGCCAATGGTCTGTTGGTACTGCTACATCTATTCGTGCCAGGTTTTTTGTTCTTAATGAGAAGCTAACCATAAGAGAGATCATTGATAGTACTCGGGTATATAGACTACACCCTTCACTTTTTAATTCTTTACACATGAGTATATTCCATTTGTTATCAATGCTTTTAACATATTGTCATTGCCGAATAGGTTGGCACTTTTGTCACTCTGGGTACTATTGAAACAATTGATATTGAACGTGGCTGGCAATATTTAAGTTGCAAATACCACAACAAAAAAGTGATGCCTACAACCAATGTTGATGCTGATAACCGTCCCTTGTTCTTCTGCAATACATGTGATAAAGAACACAGTGATGTCATTTCCAGGTATTGTATTTTTAGATATACACACATTTTAGTTAGGTAGATCGTCATCGAAATGATATGTGACGTTTATATACTCATGTTTTCAGGTTCAAATTAATTGCCCATGTTAAAGACGATAGCGGTGAGGCTAATTTTCTTTTGTTTGATGCTAATGCTCAACAAATTGTGTGTCATTCCGCCGCTGAACTCTATGACGAGGTACTTTTAGAAATTCCATTGTACATCAATTAACACAATAAATTCTTTTGTTTAACCTATCTCTATGTAATTGTAGAATGAAGATGAAGACTTCTTACTAGAAGCAGTTAGCGATCTCTTTGGTAAGATAGTCCTTTTTGAGATTTCAGTTGATGCTGATAACATCAAAGGAAAGAGCTCTCAGTATGTTGTTCGATTGGCTACTGATGACCGTGAAATGGTTGAGGAATTTGCTGATTTGCCTCCTAAACCGGTATTACACTGATTATAATTGCGAAGAATTTGATTGTTACATTAGCATAATATTGATTTGATTAAATTTTGTCTCTTGCAGGTCCTAATGTTGGAGTCCGCAGATGATATTTCCTCTGGTTCTAGTGGTTTTTCAGGAACTCCTTTGTCTAAAAGAAAAAGCGAACAAGATGAAGACAGTTGCCTTGAGGATCAACACTCTGTCAACAAGAAACTCTCTCAAAAGAATCTCAAGGGCGAGTGATCTGTCGGCTTTTGAAAAAGCTTTACTTTCTATTGTTATGGCTGTGTTTTTGCATCATTTTTTTAATTTGGTCTAACTACCTTTGTTTTTGATTTTTTTAAGATTTGGTCTAAGTACCTTTATTTTTGTTTTTGTTTGGATTAAAACTTTTAAAAGTTCCTAGCTAAACCAGATCCCCTTTATTAATACAATATACACAAGGACACAATTGGTAACGTTTAAGAATCATTACATTCGTAAAATGATAATCGAACTGATCCCCCTTATAGGCTTTTATTGGCATAAATACAATTTGCCAGATGGATAGTGATGAGTTAGGAGACCGATTGTATTCAGGAGCATCCCGTATTCTGACTATTTCGATGATTGTATGTCAATTTAATATTATTTCATGTTAACTTATATTTAGAAACTTATAAATCTATCAAATAATGTTAACCCGTCAAATTGCTTACAAAATTTATTTAATTTTTTGCAGGTTTCTAATTGATTTTGCTTTATTTTTCGAGAATTGTACTTCATAATTTATATTGTTTATGGATAATCTTTTGATTTTGATTTTTATTATATTTTCTTTTAATATGTCTACATAAATGTTTTTTTGTTATTTATGGAAAATGATATTATTCACCTAAAATAAAGAATTACGACATATATACTATACAATTCTAATTAATGATAATATAAAATCTGTTATTTCTAAAATTATACACTATTTATTCCATATTTTGAATGAAAGTATCTTCGTAAACACACAAATTATTTTGGGACATTGCAATTATACATACACACAATATCTGCCTCTTCGTACTGAAGTTACTTTGTTCCCTCTCGTCCATCTCAAATATTGAGTACCAGTTGTTTTTCATGGCTGATAAATTCTTCCAAAGACGGTGGTATTATGTTATAAAATCCGTTACTTCAAAAACTATATACGATTTATTCCATATTTTGAATTTTCTTATGTCCGCAGGGTGCGGACCGGTCACCTAGAACGAAAATTAGCAATATTAATTATATTATATTTATATATATATATAGTTATATACACACGAGATCACCCACGTGTGCGCTTTTGTAGATGTGAGGCTCAAGATTCATAGAGCCGTAGATCTTTTGAACTAGTAAAGCTTCGAGACATTACGACCGTTTGTTATGGATACCCATTTAGGTCAATCGTGGCGATCACTCCACTGGATATTTTGGAGGCGAGGGTGTTACCTAAGACGTGGCAATATTCCATTTGATGACTTTCGAAAAAGAGGAGCTGGCAAGAGGAAAAACACACGAGGAACACTTTGTCGCATGACTCGCATAACATTTTTTTACCATGCATAAACATTTTTTTCACCATGTATAAACTTGAAGTTCAGCAACATGAGAGCAAACAATGAGAACGTTTTGTATGTGGAAAGTTTTTCTAATTGGAAGAAGTTCCGAGCCGAAAGAGATAGAGAACAATGTATATATTTTGAACAAGTTTGGGTGTTGATGAGAATTGGGATAATTCATATGGTGGACAATACATGAATCATTAGTCTCTTCTCAAATATCAATATGAATATATTCTCTTCACCGCATTAATGTTATGGTTTATGAATTAACTTGTTGATAAGATTCATGGGCTTCCAACTTAAAACCAATTGGCGGTAAGTGGAGTGGCCCAAATCCCTTATATATTACTCAAATCCCTTACATATTTCCAATGTGAGATCTTTTCTCCAACACCCTCCCTCGAGATAATGGTGGGTATAATCATTAATCTCGCAGAATCCATCATATCCCTTCCAAGAGGATGCTTTATTTTCTAACAATCTCGGCGGAACTGAGCCTTCTATGGGCCATCAGTTAATGGGATGATTGGGCCACTGTCCGGGCCGGATTACTGGATCAGGGTATTGGGCCGGCTCTGTTACCATGATAAGATTCATGGGCTTCCAACTTAAAACCAATTGGCGGTAAGTGGAGTGGCCCAAATCCCTTATATATTACTCAAGTCCCTTACATATTTCCAATATGGTATTTTTTCTCCAACACATGTTGATTTGGTACATTCCTTTATTGTGCGGAATGTTCTTATAATCCATTAACCATGTTAATTAGTGTTAGCCAACTGAAATATTTGTTGATTAAAGTGTATATATTTTCACCACTAACGTTGTTAAACGATGGAATCTAAACACAAATTTCGAATTATTTGACTGTGAGTCTATAATAATGAATGATTATGTATGTGCACTTACATTTGCGGTCTTCTTATCTCACTTTGGGTACTATTATTAGAATCATCTAAAAATACGTAGATTTCATGTTTAAATTTTGGATCAAAACTATAACGTGGTGACACATTGTACAAAACTTGGACAAATGAGTTTTAAATCAACATCAAATCATTAAAACTTGTAGGATGTTAAGAGAGAAAGAAGTCATCAACCCAAATGAATTCTATCTAATACTAAATTCCCACGGACGACGCCTCTGTATTTCACCTTGATTATGTGACATATCAGAAGCATATAGTCTCATGCCGCTGTTATTCTCTATCTCATATACATGAGGCTTTGCTTGTCTAAAACAAGCATACATGCACCATGATGAAGGGTGAAGGTGCATCAACACCAATATAAATTTATTTCCAGCTATTTATAGTCATATTAACCATTTAGTTAGAGTTTCACCATTATGTATCATATCATGGTACAATTTTTATTATCATGAATTACCCAAAATGAAGTTAAAGTCAAATGGATGACATTTTTAAACGGATTTTATATCATACAATACTGGTTCTTTGTTTTCTATAACAACAATTCGATCTTCAGAAGTTTTTGGATGTTGATACACCTCTTCAACGCTACAGAGCTAGCTGATCTTAAATCCAATTAAACATTTTTCTTGATCAAAATCAAAGTAAAAGAAAGAAACTAATTCCCAAAAGTTATAAATCTAAGATCAATCAGTCAGATTCATAAAAACCATCTTACAAAAAGAAACACTAGAGAAATCAATCCCTAAAAAAGTTACAAACTTAAGATTAATAGTAGATTCAGATCCAATAAAAATTAAAAGTTTGAAAGTGAAAACTAATTTGTCCGAGAAGAAGAGCTTTGTATTTTTCTCCATATTATTGATTTTACATAATAAACATAATATTTTTTTCCGCTTGCTTCATCTCTCTCTATATATATTTTTGTCTACACTCCAAAGTGAGAAACAAGAATAAAAATTAACACAAAAGAGAAAATCAGAGAAAAAATTTACACATTAAATACATACATGGCGATAGGTGTCATGATTTGATTTTTGTCTCACAACAATATCTCTAATTTCCATTTTATATTTTACTAATTATGTTTATTCTTGTATTTGTTGCAGATTGTATGTTGATGCAAGAGAGCACTTTCGTCTTCTTTTTGAAGCCGGTTATTCCATCCAACTAATTTCCAATAACGGCGTCTAAGTATTTCTCATTTCATGTATATCTATACTATACTAAAAGTTAAATATATTCAAAGGAGAACTATGCCGCATAGGATTAAAAATTTAACCAATAGGAAAGAGCCATCTGTCCCATCTCCTAAAGCATCTCTCTCTTCAGCCTTTGTCGCGGTAAGGTTAACGATTCTGGCCTTTTCCACTTCTTCATTCATCTTCATCGCCTTCCAGCTTCCCTTTCAGTTGTAAATCACCATTCAACTTCTCCTCCTCCCACTAATACATCTATTTTTGCATTCATCAAATCGAAGACAACAACTCCACGAATTACTATTCCACTTCCCTCTAAACCCTATATATATATATATATATATATATATATATATATATATATCTATCGCCAACTCCACTAATACTGCTCAAAACATTT
>JAAMPC010000598.1:0-21457 GCA_016771965.1 Brassica carinata
AACCTAAACCCTAAACCCTAAACCCTAACCCTAAACCTAAGACCCTAAACCTAAACCCCTAAACCTAGGCCTAAACCCCTAAACCTAAACCTAAAACCTAGACCCTAAACCCTAAACCTAAACCCTAAACCTAAACCCTAAACCCTAAGCCCTAAACCTAAACCTAAAACCTAGGCCTAAACCTAAGACCCTAAACCTAAAACCTAGGCCTAAACCCTAAACCCTAAACCCTAAACCTAAACCCCTAAACCCTAAAACCCTGGGCCTAAACCCTAAACCCTAAGGCCTAGGCCTAAACCCTAAACCCTAAACCCTAACCCTAAACCCTAAACCCTAAACCCTAAACCCTAAACCCTAAGCCCTAAACCCTAAACCCTAGACCCTAAACCCTAGGCCTAAACCCTAGGCCTAAACCCTAAACCTAAACCCTAAACCCTAAACCCTAAACCTAAAACCTAGGCCTAAACCCTAAACCCTAAACCTAAGGCCCTAAACCTAAAGCCCTAAACCTAAACCCTAACCCTAAACCCTAAACCTAAGACCCTAAACCCTAACCCTAAAACCCTGGGCCTAAACCCTAAACCTAAGGCCCTAAACCCTAACCCTAAACCCTAAACCTAAACCTAAACCCTAAACCTAAGGCCCTAAACCCTAAAACCTAGGCCTAAACCTAAGACCCTAAACCCTAAACCCTAAACCTAAACCTAAACCAAACCTAAAACCTAGACCCTAAACCCTAAACCCTAAACCCTAAGGCCCTAGACCCTAAACCTAAACCCTAAACCCTAAACCCTAAACCCTAAACCCTAAACCCTAAACCTAAAACCTAGGCCTAAACCTAAACCCTAAACCCTAAACCCTAAACCTAAGGCCCTAAACCCTAAACCTAAACCCTAAACCCCTAAACCTAGGCCTAAACCTAGGCCTAAACCTAGGCCCTAAGACCCTAGGCCTAAACCTAAGCCTAAAACCTAGGCCTAAACCTAAGACCCTAAAACCCTGGGCCTAAACCCTAGGCCTAAACCCCTAAAGCCCTAAACCCTAAGCCCTAGGCCTAAGGCCTGGGCCCTAGACCCTAGACCCTAGGCCTAAACCTAGGCCTAAACCTAGGCCTAGGCCTAAGGCCCTAAGGCCTAGGCCTAGGCCCTGGGCCCTAAGGCCTAGGCCTAGGCCTAAACCCTAAGACCTAAACCCTAAAACCTAGGCCTAAACCTAGGCCTAAACCTAAACCTAAAATACAAACCTAAACCCAAACCCTAAACCCTAAACCCCTAAACCCTAAACCTAAAATACAAACCTAAACCCAAACCTAAACCCTAAACCCTAAGGCCCTAAACCTAAACCCAAACCTAAACCCTAAACCCCTAAATACAAACCTAAACCCCTAAACCCTAAACCTAAAATACAAACCTAAACCTAAAATACAAACCTAAACCTAAACCCCTAAATACAAACCTAAACCTAAACCCAAACCTAAACCCTAAACCAAACCTAAACCCAAACCTAAACCTAAACCCTAAACCTAAAATACAAACCTAAACCCCTAAACCTAAAACCTAGGCCTAAGGCCTAAACCCTAAAACCCTGGGCCTAAACCCCTAAATACAAACCTAAACCTAAACCCTAGGCCCTGGGCCCTAAGGCCCTAGGCCTAAACCCTAAGGCCTAGGCCTAGGCCTAAACCCCTAAACCTAAACCTAAACCTAAAATACAAACCTAAACCTAAGCCTAAACCTAAAACCTAGGCCTAAACCCTAAGACCTAAACCCCTAAACCTAAACCTAAGCCTAAACCCTAAGGCCCTAAGGCCTAGGCCCTAAGACCCTAAGACCCTAAACCTAAGCCTAAACCCTAAGACCCTAAACCTAAAATACAAACCTAAACCCTAAAACCTAGACCCTAAGACCTAAACCCTAAGACCCTAGACCCTAGGCCTAGACCCTAGGCCTAAACCCTAAACCTAAACCCCTAAATACAAACCTAAACCTAAACCCTAGGCCTAGGCCTAAACCTAAAACCTAGGCCTAAACCTAGGCCTAAACCCTAGGCCTAGACCTAGGCCTAAACCCTAAACCTAAACCTAAAACCCTTTTAATCTAAAATGCCCCTATTCTCAAATGCCTTTCTAATCTAAAATGCCCTATTCTCAAATGCCCTAATCTCAAATACCCTTTAATCCCAAATATCCTTTAATTCTAAATACCACTAATCTCAAAACCCCTTAATCTCAAATACACATTAATCTCAAATACCCTCTAATCTCTAAATACCCTCTAATCTCAAATATCTTTAATCCAAATACCCATATTTTTATATACCACTTAATCTCAAATACCCCTTAATCCTATAACACATGGATTTAAGGACTTATTATGGGACTTATTACACTAAAAAACTAAATTTGGGGTTTTTTTTAATGTAGTTTAAAAAAAGCTTGTCTTGTTTTAAAATTTTATATATCTCGGATACGAAAGTTTATGCAGCTTCTTAAAAGGCCTTAAGATTTTAAAAATATAAGTTTCAAAAAGGCCCGAAGGTTTTTCTAGTGACAACTTAAGTAATATGTATAATATTTCAAATTATACCAACCTGGATATGAAGTTAACCGTACGAGTCTGATACTAGCCGTTGAATCGTTCAACTTTCCCGTTTCATGATAATGGGCTTAGTCCAAACTAAATAGCGCCTAATAGTTTCCCTCAACTCCGTCACAGACTGTCTTGATTCATTTATCTCATATTTCGCGATAATTCCTCGGCAACTGATCATCTCGACTGCAATTTACAAACAAAACCCCAAAACATTAAAGTAAATCGCAAAGCAAAATACGATGAACACGAGTGTAACGACCGTAACCCTGGGTTTATAATTAAATATAGGGTTTTTGATTAGAATGGTTACTTATATCACAAGAAAAGAGGAATAAGGCACCTTATCATATTGATCACGTGCTCCATATCACCGACCCACACGAAACGTCAACAGCGTAGCATCGATGGCTCTCCGACAACATGGATCAACTACGGTGAAAAAGGGATCACGGCGGCGTAGATCGGTAACCGGTGGTGGTTGGTGGTGGCGAACGTCGCAAAGTTAAGCGCTTTCCAATCTAAATTGATTGAAGATCACTACAAAAAGTAAATAATGAACGGTTAAGGAATCTTAAACCATACTAAAACAAAACAGCAAAGAGGATGAAGAAAGCAAACCGATCGTTCAATTTCACGCAAACCATGAACATGACAAGAACAGAAGGAAAACAAATTTACGATTTAGAGATTTACAATTTCTTTTCGGGGAGGAGCCGCGCCGGAAGGAGACTCGTCCCGAAGAATCGCCATCCCTAAGATTGCTCCGCACGCGCCGTCGCGGAATCCGTCGAAGAATCGGAAGAAGGAAACCTTAGGTCCCCCACTATCTAAGAGAAATCAGGAAAAAAAGAAAAATTTCCGGAGGTTGGATTCTTGTTCTTGATGATGGTTTGATGCAGATGGGTTTTCGGTAAAGTTCGATCCTTTAATGATTGATCATAACTTTGCAAACTGACTATTTCAAGAATGTCGGCTTGTACAACTCATCGAAGAACTGTAGTTATCTCCCGAATATTCACCCAAAAACCAACCCTAAAACTAAAAGTAGTTTCTCTGCTTTTATTTATATGCATCGTAGCATCTTCAAGAAGAACACGGATAGAAGTTTAAAAAGAAAAGCAGCAACGGATATATTTACAATCGGACGGCCTTGTATTATCCACGTGTCCGATGCACACCATTTAACTTCATCCGCAAGGTTTTGTCTACCTAGCAGATTAAGTGGGTTTCAAATGTAGGCCTAATAGAGTTTAAAACTTGGCCCAATAAGACAAAAAATTAAGAAAGAGGATTTACGTTTCGTTAATCTTTAAGTTATATTGTGACGTATACAAAATTAATCACATCACCGCTTGAAGTTGAATCCAATCGCAATCGCTTCTCTCTTACCACCTAGTTAGTATGTTGTGTTGTCCGATTTCGTCATTGTTTTCTCTCGTGGGGTTTGGTTTATCTTATTCTCGGCAGTCAGTTAATAGCGGTTGGGGTGATGCTGCACGTCTAGACGTTGAAATGTCTGCCATGGTTAAGGTTTTCACTTTGAAGGTATACTTCAGTTCTCATTCTTTCTTCTTTTAAATAACTGCACAGCTCATCTTTTGATTTGGGATTAGCCTGGAATGCTCTTTCAATGCGAACCAGAATTGGATGCTTTCCTTGAGTTTGATTCTCTATTTGGGTAACCAATGAAAAATAAGCTCCTGTAACTAGGGCGAACTCTCTCTCAGACACGGTTTCCGAGGCAGCCGCCTCCTCTTTTCTTCTCGGATCAGAATGGCTGGCCGTCACCGGATCTCTTCTCCTTTGTTCCTCTTCGCCGCTCCCGACCTGCTTTGCTGCGACATGTCTCCTCTGGTTCCTCATAAGCGGATAGCATCGAATCTCCAAATGCAGAGGATGTCTTGGCCTCCTCTGATGACTCTGCTTATCCCACCGGATCCTCCAGATCCGCCGGACCCCCAGATCTACTTCGTGCTCTACATTTTCCGACTACTGACTCGCTCTTCATATGCAACCAATCATCTCCACAGAAGGGGTCTCCTTTCCTCTTATCTCGCTGACGTGCTTCCACCGCCCAACTCAAGTCAGTTCAGTTTCTCCATATCAGCCGTCAGCTCTAGTTTGAATACGATAAATCTGTTGATGAGCTTTGCTTCTTACTGTGGTGTCGTTCTTACCTCTAATATCTTGATCTCAAGCAACGCCGTGAAGCTCTCTGGTGACCTTATTGTCCAACGAGGTAGACCCATATCCATCTCCGATCCGTGTGCCATGCAACAACTATTCACCTTTGGGTTTTGGACTACAGCGGCGAGTCACACCGGACGTGGAGAGTTAGATCCGTCAGTGCTTTCTGGTGAACAAACAGAGAACGGCGGGTGCGACATACCTCCCAACAAAACCCTAATCTGCAGTCTATGTTTAGATTTTGGAGTCCTAATGATATACTGGAATTTTAGCTCCAAATCCAGGCATTTAAGGCCTTTTGACTACGGTTCCAGAGTTTTTCAGCTCTTGCCGGCCAATGTCAAGCTTTCCAAATTATTCGAGATTCACATAGTCTCGTCGGGAAGTTCAGTCGGTGCTAGTACCGAAAAAGGTCAGTTCGCTCCTCCATTGCCATGTGCTCTCACTCCAACTCCGAAGTATTGTGCAAGGAAACTCGACCGTCTCAAAACACTCTGCCTCTCACCCGACGTTTGCTCAAACACGCTCAAGCAGAACGAGTGCGATGACTACATGCTCAGGTCTATTCTGGTTACAAGTTATTGGCTTCAACACAGTAATGTTGAGGTCCAAGATTTTGACCCGATCAAACCGTTCAATCCGTCGTCCAACTCCATTGTCCTAAACGTTTGTATGAAGGCTAAGCTAGCATTTGAGATTCACCTAGTCTCGTTGATAAGCTTTGTTGAGTTTAGAACTGATCGCGCTTGCTTCATTTTCAAATCAAGTCAGATATGGCTTCATTTTCTTGGTGTTGCCTATGGTTTTAGAGCTTCTCACCAAAATCTTTTGCTGGTCAACAGTCCATCCGCTTCTTATTGGTGTTTCAACGTCGTCTTCGACTATCAATTGTTCTGTCGAACAATCGCCTTAGAGATTAAGGTGAAGTTTCTCCATGGGGTTCTTCATCTTGTTGAGCTTGACTCGCCTCTTATAAGGTATATCTTTCCATGTTTAGTAATGCTTTCTGTTATTGTTGTACCGTTTGAGCATGCTCCGGGATCCTCTGTTTCAGTTGTAAACTTTTATGCTCATTGAGCTTTTAATATAAGTTTGTGTTACCAAAAAAAAAGATTCTCTATTTGGGTTGAAAATCCTACCGACCAGTAGCACAACAAATTGGGGAAAGGTATTTTTATTATTTTAGTTCAGTACCCTCTTTTTTACTTCTCTTCCTCTCCTCACTCATGTTCCGTCTCCTTTTATTAGAACAGGATTTGAAGGCCCCGGCCTTACCGCTCCTCAAAAAGATTTGGTTCTGTATTGCTTCCGTTGGTGGATCAGTACATACAGCGAACCCAAGGCATCGATAAAGCTGCTTCTTTTCTTAGCCTTTTGTCATATCTTTATACGAGAAGGTAAAGATTCGTAAGGACATGGACTTGTTCATCTTGTCTACATAAATCACACAGTCTTGCCAGTAAACGTCTCACAACCATTGAACTCTGACGAAAATGCTTCTAAGATTAAGCTATATTGGTTTCTAACAATGTAGTTGTGAAACGAGAACCCATGTTGGGCTCAGTTGATGCGGCTGTGTAGTTGCTTGTTAGTTGTTAGCAATGCACGTGTTGGTCTATGGGTTAAATAGCGAAATGTCTTACTGTTCTCTGATGTCCTAAATAACCTGTCACTGTTAAGAGCTAGGGTTGTCTATAGGAGCCTGTCAGCTTCGATTACATGAATCGCCAACTTGACTGGAATGAATTTTTAGTACTGTCTTTTCTTCTGTGTTGCTTACATATACCATAATCAATTTGAAAGTTTGGCAACCTATCACTTCTGATCTGACCATGCATCATCCTTGGCCAATGTTTGAAGCTCACTGCTATTTAACTTTTTTCTGACTTAGAGTATCTGTCACCTTAGCTTTTAGTACTTTGTTTTGCTCACGCTAAGAACCCTCCATTAAACATGTTCATATTCTTTATTGGAAAGATGTTTTTAGTCATTCTGATATTAATTTTCTTACGGTTAGTGGAAAATAGCTTAGTGGTAGTAGGTGGTTAAAAAAACTAGAATCTAAAAGTGTGTTAGTTTATAATATTGTCGTTGTAGCATTTTTTTTTTTGCTAAATTGTAAATATCATATAAATGAACAAAAAGATTTTACAAGAAAGATCCTTGGTTTTGAAACATCTTGGCAAAAAGAAAGAAAAAAACAAGATGAATCAACAACATCCATGGGATTGGATTGGTAAAAAACACCCAGCGCAACCATAGCGCCATAAGTGAGCTAAAGACCTTGTTCAATCTCCTTGAGGAAATGATATTCCTCATCTCTCTGTCGATACCTCTGAAGACAGTAGCAGCAGAGAGTGAAAGATTATTATGGATTAGATTGTTCCTCTGCTTCCATATATGAAAAACGACAGTTTGAGAAGCCAACTTCCTGAGAAGCCTCTTCTTCTTCGATATCGGTTGTCTGATCCATGACAAAAGCTCGGCCCAGTCCAGGAACATATGCAGTGGAGGAGAGCATCTGATGAAGACCTGCGACCAAACAGCCTGGGTATAGTCACAAGATAGCATTAAGTGGTCCCTTGTTTCTGGCTCCTTGGAGCAAAGCGGACAGGTTAGAGGGATTGGAAGGCCCCACGAAGCTAGTCTCGATCTTGTCGGCAGTCTATCATAGTTTGTGATCCACATCGTGAAAGCATGTTTTGGGATTGCTCCTTTGAACCAAACGATATCATTCCAGGGTTGGATTGCTTGTCTCGGACGTAAAGCTTCCCAGGTTGCCAGCGTATTGAAAACACACAAAGAAGAGTCACCAGCGGTCCATTCATAATAGTCCTCAACATCAATCGGTAACGGAAGTGTCAAAGTAGTTAGGTAAGAATGAAGTTCCAGTTCCTGATTTGATCTCGGGTGAGGCACAGACCATGTTGATCCGGAGAACGCATCAGCCACCATTGCCTCTTTGTTTAACCTTAACGCCCGAGGACCACGGGCCCCAATATGTTCAAAAAGTTGACCAAGAGGCGTCCAAACATCAAACCAGAAGCTCGTAGTTAAGCCATTCCCAATTACTGATTTGCAAAATTGCAGGGCCAACGGTCTGAGCTTTAATATTCTTTTCCATGCCCAAGAATCAGATTGAGCAGGCTCGATTGTCCAGAAGGAGTGGCCTGTCAGATGAGTGCTCTTATGCCAATCTACCCATAGAGAGGGTGAGTTCGACAGTAAGAGCCAGATGAATTTTAGTCCAAGCACCTGGTTCCAGACATAGAGGTTTCTAACTCCCAAGCCACCTTCTATCTTTGGTAAACATACCGTGGTCCAAGCTACCTTAGCAATGCCTTTCTTCTCAATGTTTCCGGACCATAGGAACCGAGCACAAAGAGTTTCAATATTTTTAATGCATCCCATCGGTAGCATGAAAGCTGATGCCCAGAAATTTATCAAGCCAAAGATCACCGACTTTAGCAATTGGAGCCTACCAGCAAATGACAATATCTTGACAGACCATGATTGGAAGCATCTAGAGATCTTGGTCATTAGGGGAGAATACTCAGAGATTTTTAGCTTCCTACTCATGAGAGGTAGACCGAGATATCTGACGGGAGATTACCAGGAGGGAAACCGTATCTACCAATAGCGCGAGATTCATTCTGATCCAGACCTACCGTAAACAGTTCTGTCTTGGCTATGTTCATATGTAGTCCAGACCAAGATGCAAAATCATCAAGGCATTCGGAGATACCATGCAAACTGTTGCTTTTTCCATCAAAAAAGACCATCACATCATCAGCAAACATCAAATGCGAAATCTTTAGGGACTCCGTTCTCGGGTGATAGCCAATGCTTCTCTCTTCGTAACGAGACAGGAGAATTCTAGATAGACACTCCATGGCTAGTACAAATAGATAAGGGGACAAGGGGTCACCTTGTCTAATACCTTTGGTGCTCTTAAAGAACCCTCCCGTGGAGCCATTGACTGAGATAGAGAATGATGCGGTGGTAAGGCATTGAGAGATGAGGTTGATGTAGCTCTCCGGAACAGCTAGAGCACGGAGTGAGGCCAATATGAAATCCCAACGAACACAATCAAAGGCTTTCCTCAGATCAATCTTCAACATTCCTCTAGGAGATAATGAGTGAGTGTTGTAGCCATTCACAAGGTCTGTTGCTAGAAGCACATTCTCAGCTAGAAGACGTCCCGGGAGGAATGCTGATTGGGATTTAGAGATCATAAGCGGCAGTATCTCTTTAAGCCTAGACGCCAGGAGCTTTGCTATCACCTTGTACACTGTGTTTAGGCAGGAAATAGGTCTGAACTCAGAAGGCCTCGAGGCATTCGGGATTTTAGGAATGAGAACTAGATTCGCTGCATTCCATTGCTTTAATAGGCAGCCAGACCGAAAGAATTCCTGGATTGCCTCAGTGATCTCAGGACCAACCACATACCAGGTTGCTGTGAAGAACTCAGATGAGAAGCCGTCAGGGCCCCCTGTTTTGTTTCTGGGAAGGGAGAAGAACGCATCCCTGATTACCTCCACCGAGAAGCTCTTTTCAAAATTAGAGGCCTGTTCTGCTGAGCACTTGAAGTTGAATAAGAGGTCCAGATCACTTTGAACAAACAAAGGGGAGGAAGTGGCACTTCCCAATAGATCCGAGAAGTAGTCAATGCATTGCTCCTTGATCCCCTGCAGTGAATCAATTCTCTCTCCACTATCTGAGACAAGGAAATGAATGTGATTTATTGCTTGTCTTGATGCCGCAAACCTGTGAAACAGCCGGGAGTTTCCATCTCCAAAGGCTAGCCAATTTATGCGCGATCTCTGAAAGAAAAATGCTGTCTCTGCGTTGGATAACTCTTCCCATTCCTTCATTGCTTGAACCTCTAATGTTGCATTGTCTGAAGAAGGAGCCGCAAGCATAATATTCTGAGCATGGATCAGACTGTCGAGCGCTTGAGCTGTCCTTTTTTCAATGCCCGAGTAGTTCAGTTTGGAGAAATCCTTGATACTCTTTTTTAACAACTTGAGCTTGCGAGAGACCCTGAACATCGCTGAGCCGGTAACGTTTATAGAGAACCAGCAGTTGCAGATCATATCCAGGAAGTCCGGGTTCTGGATGATGAAGTTGTAGAACCTGAATGATTTTTTTACCTTGGCTTTGAAAGGGTCCAAGGTGACAGATATAACAGCATGATCAGAAAACTCTGGACTGCCAAAGAATGTAACCGCTGACGGGAATTCGAAGTACCAGTCCTCATTTACTAAAGCTCTGTCCAACTTCTTCGCAATTGGATCATTTTTGCGCTTGTTCCACCATGTGAAAGTGTTCCCTCTGAAGTTTAGATCATCAACATTAGCAGATAGCAGGCACTGATTGAAGTCTCTCATCTTTTTGTCCATGTTTAAGGTCGCCGGCTTCGAGTGCTCTTTGTGCTCTCTGATTTGGTTGAAGTCACCCAGAAGAAGCCACGGTTTTGAATCCAGGTTGTGGAGAGAGACCAAAGCCTCGATCTCAGACCACAGGTTGAGACGCTCCTCAACTTCATTAGAAGCGTAGATAACAGAAATGATAATCCTAACTTGAGTCGATGGCCAAGAAACCTCCACCGTTATCATTTGAAGAGATTTTGATAAGACAGTAACCAAGAGAGATGGATGCCAGAGGATCCATATTTTCCCCAGCGGGGAAAAGCCGTAATTATCTTCACTAGACCATCCCGGAAACAGTTCCGAGACAAATTTATTCATCTTGAGATGCTTCACATGAGTCTCAAGTAGGCCTCCAAATTATTTACTTAAATAATTATCTTCACATGAAGTCGTTGTAGCATTTTACTTAAATTATTTACGGAAGAGATTAATGTTGTAAATTGTGTAGATATTATAAACCTTTCTCTATTTTTCTTTCTATCAATTTGTTCACTTTCGTGTATACAATGATTGGTCTTATAAATGATAAGCATGAGGGACAATAAATAAATTAGATGAAAAACCAAAAAAAAAAGCATCTTATTCATTCTTATCAAAACTGTAGTGAAGTATTTTTCTTTGAATTCTTTTTATTTTAAAATGTCGATAGTATAATTTCATTTCATTTAAAGTATTTAGTAAACTTTGAAACTGATAGAGTAAGTTATTTCACATCACTTCATTATATATATATACTTCGGTTGCAACTTCAGAGAAAAAAGTTTGGTTATTTCTTTCTGTTTCCACTGTTCTTCATGCATACATGTAATTAGAATTTACCAACAATAAAATATGTAAACAAGATATATATATATATATAGGTGTAAAAAATTATATCTTACATGTGAAGATGCCAATTTTTTATTTTAATGTCTGGATCTAGGCCGAGGGTCTAAGCAAAAGAGATTTGAGTTTAGCCATGAGTTAGTAATTAATTGAAGACCTGGGAAAGAAGGAAAGAGAGAGAGAGATAATCAGTCAAAGATTGTGTGGGAGTAATGATGTAAAAAGAAGCAAACGACGTCTTTAATCCATATGTAAAAGTGACTAAAGAAGCCTCCCAACGCTAAAGCCAAAGGCGATTTGGATGCCTGCGCTTTTGTGTTTCATTTTTTGGTTATAAATTTCAATTTCTTAAGACCATAACAAGCATAAGTTTTTTCTTTTAACTGTCAAACCGAAAAAGCAAAAGTAGAGTGTTTAGGTGTCGCCAGGTAGATCTGGTTTGAGAAAAGAAGGGTCTCTTAGTTTGTTGAATCATCAAAAGCCTTCTTTTTTGGGTTAAAACAATTATTAAAAAAAAAACGGCCTTTCGTAGGGGCCTAGCTAGCTCTATGAACCACGTTAAGGTCTCACCAGGATTACCACAGTAGATAGAGATGATTGTGCGGTGAGCTCGTAATTTGTATGTAGCGTAATACATGAACATACGAGATCGGATATATGGGGCCATCTTCCTAACCTTTTCCGTCTTTCCTACTTGGGTTTCACACTTACAGAATATTTAAAGACTTTTTCTTGTTCACTCTGCATTAACCTTGTGCTCACCAACCAATGTAGTCATTATTTTAGATCTAGTATCTTTTAATTAAGGAAACAAAATAACTTACCAAATTATATTATGCTTTTAAAATAAAAAATTAAAAATTAAATAAATAAAAATAACAATAGTTCTAAAAAAATATTATTTTTAAAAAATATTTATTTTTAAGATTTAGAGTTTAGTGTTTAAGATTTATAATTTAGAATTTATCCAAATGTTTAGTGTTTTTCCAAGGGTTTAGGGTTTACCTAAAGGTTTAGGGTTTACCCAAGCGTTTAGGGTTTACCCAAGGGTTTAGGGTTTACCCAAGGGTTTAAGGTTTACCCAAGGGTTTAGGGTTTAGGATTAGAGTTTAGGGTTTAGTGTTTTGTTGACAACATGTTTAGTGTTTTCCAAGGGTTTAGGGTTTACCCAAGGGTTTAGGGTTTACCTAAAGGTTTAGGGTTTAGGATTTGAGTTTAGGGTTTAGTATTAAGTTAGGGTTTAGTGTTTTGTTGACAACATTTTTTTTTTTTTTGAATTCGTTTTTATATATTATTTTTATTTATTTTTAAATTTTATTTTGAAAAAATAATATAATTTGCAAGTTATTTGGTTTCCTTAATTAAAAGATATTAGATTTAAAATGACAATTTTCTATTAGGGGGTGAACCCAAGAATAACTCATATTTAAAAGGCAGACTTCAATGTTTGTTTTTTTCATAATTATTAGTAGATTGTAAATTATAACTGAATGTAATTGCGATGACATATACTGACCAAAAAGCAAATCCAAAGTAAGACAAAATATTGATTTTTCACAAGATGCCAATCCATTGCTAAACTTTTACACATTCCCATATCATTTTCTCCCATTTATTTATATATACAGCCTCCTTCGTATGTTGTACGTAAAAATCAGTAACTGTAGCTATACTCCCCCATCTATCTCCCTCCCTCTCTCATATCTACTTTGAATGGCGCCGATGAGTTTGCCTCCAGGTTTCAGGTTTCATCCAACAGACGAAGAGCTAGTGGCATACTATCTGGACAGGAAGGTCAACGGCCGAACCATTGAGCTTGAGATCATCCCCGAAGTTGATCTCTATAAATGCGAGCCATGGGATTTGCCTGGTACGTATACATACATGTACTCTCTCTCTCTCTCTTTCTCTCACAATAAGATCATTGACCACACCTAGCTAGTGCTATATAAATTTGATATTCATTTGCACTTACATTCATATACAAGATGGAGGTGTTTCAAAAACCCTTAATTAATCATACATATATATATAATTCAATAACGATGAACAGAGAAGTCATTTTTGCCGGGGAACGACATGGAATGGTACTTTTACAGCACAAGGGATAAAAAGTATCCAAATGGGTCTAGGACAAACCGTGCGACCCGAGCGGGTTACTGGAAAGCAACAGGGAAAGACCGTGTAGTAGAATCAAAGAAGATGAAGATGGGGATGAAGAAGACGCTCGTTTATTACCGAGGAAGGGCTCCTCATGGCCTTCGTACTAATTGGGTGATGCATGAATATCGTCTCACTTACCCTACTTCCTCCCATTCCATCCAGGTAATACTTGTTTTTTTTCCAGTGCTCGAGCTATATATTCATCATATAATATTACTAGTTCTGATAATGCTAACGTAAAACAGGAATCGTATGCATTGTGCCGTGTGTTTAAGAAGAATATACAAATTCCAAAGAGGAAAGAAGAAGAGATGAGTACTAGTGTTGGGAAAGAGGAGGAAGAAGAGAAGAAGAAGTGGAAAAAGTATGATGGGGAGAGGATGGAAAGAGAAAGCGAAGAAGTGGAAAGCTTAAAAATAGCATCAGCGGAGACATCCTCATCAGAGCTCACTCAAGGGATCCTTTTAGATGAAGCTAACAGCTCATCCATTTTTGCCCTTCATTTCTCGTCTTCTTTTCTCGACGATCATGATACATTTTGTGAAAACTACCCTCAGCTTCCCAGCCATCCTCCTCTACAGCTCCAAGATTTCCCTCAGCTCTCTATGAACGAAGCAGAGATCATATCTATGGACAACTCCAAGCAACAAGACTTTCACTACAGAGACTCGGTAAAGGGGACACTTGACGAGATCTTCTCTTTTGCTTCTTCCTCCGCCACCTTGCCCCCATCACTTTAATATATAATCCTTATTTTCATATTCACACTTCTTTTCTTAACCTACCGAATTATATATTGATAATTCAGATATATCGTTTTCCTTTCTTTTTGTCTTCTGAATTGGTGTTAAGTGTAACCTATGGCAAAAGGTTTGTGGTTGTTGAGTTTTTTTTTTCTACCACAAAAAAATTAAAGAGAATTTGCACCCAATAACCAAACAAAAATTAGAAATTAACTATCTAACCAATTTTACACTCTCTCTTCTCTTTTCTCTTCTTATCTCTCTCTACTCTCTTTCTACAAAACTAATTTCCTTTTTTTATTTAGCTATTTTACAAATAATCCCAAAATTAAAACATTCATTTGAATTTTTTATTTTTTTTAATCATAAAGAGTGTGTGCTTAGTAGTGAGTCCGTAGATCAACATTTGTAATCAACATTGTTCTGGCTGTAATCTGTATTTTTTAAAAGGAAATGGATTCTGATAAGCCAATAAAAAGGAGAGAAAACTCCTCAAATAAATTTTCAGACATACGCCAACAAGGGCCATCTCTGAGATATGTTTGTAATAAAGTCTCACGAAACAGAAAAGAAAAAAGCCCATTGTAAAGCCCAAATAGTATTGATCGAAAGAAGACTTGAAAGATGGTTTTTTCACGGAGAAGAGGAAGCACGATTTACCAAGGCGATTTGTCGCTGTGAGATTGAGCTTTTCCGCCGATCATCCATCATCGGGTTTTCTCCGCGATGAGTTCCAATACGGCGTCTTCGAGTGGCGGATCGGGAGATTCTTCCGCTGCCAGGAAGAATTCGAAGCGGCCCAAGTGTATTATTCCTCGTTGACTCTTGTTGGTTGGGTCTTATTTAATCGATTTGGATTTTTGTTTTAGATCGTGTTTCTAGGTCTCACTTTTTCCCCCCATTTCGATCGCTTTCACGATCCATTGAAACTTGTTTTTTTAATCTGATTTTTTTTTTGCAGATTCCAAGTTCACACAGCAGGAGCTTCCAGCTTGCAAGCCCATTCTTACGCCTGGCTGGGTAAAAAAAAAAGCTTCCTTCTTTTTCTAATCTCGTTTCATCTTTCAGAGATCATCAATCAATCTTATTCTTTGCCTTGCTGTAGGTGATTTCGACATTTTTGATAGTCAGTGTCATCTTTATCCCCCTTGGAGTTATCTCTCTTTTCGCTTCCCAGGATGTACGTTTTGTTTTGTCAATCAATGACCCTTTCCTACTCATCAAATTGTCTTCCTCACGTGTTTCTCCTTTCTCCTGTGTAGGTTGTGGAGATCGTTGATCGGTATGATAATGATTGCATTCCTGCACCTGCCAGGACTAACAAAGTTGCATTTATTCAAGGAGATGCACCTAAAGCTTGTAACCGAACTCTAACAGTCAGTCCCCTTTTCTTTTTTTTTTTTTGCTCTTTTTATTGCATTTTTGTTGTTTACTTGTTTTTTTCCTTTCTCTTTTCTCCATTCTTAGGTGACAAAGCGTATGAAGCAGCCTATCTATGTTTACTACCAGCTTGACAACTTCTACCAGAATCACCGAAGGTATTCATTCATCTTGACAACCAAACACTAAGAGTCATGTAGTTTTGGCTCATTCATCTTGGTGGCAGTATTTTATCTTTGACCTATAATGGAAGGTGTGGGTTCTTTATGGATACCAAGATTGATATCATGGAGTAGGAGGGTACAAGTCTACCACCGTGTATAGCTCTAATCGATTAGTGTCTATGAACAGGTATGTGAAAAGCCGAAGTGATTCACAGCTGAGAAGTCCAAAATTCGAGAATCAAATTAGCGCATGCAAGCCTGAGGATGATGCTGGTGGGCAGCCGATTGTGCCATGTGGTCTCATTGCTTGGAGTCTTTTTAATGATACGTACACTTTATCAAGAAATAACACACCCCTAGCTGTGAACAAAAAAGGCATTGCGTGGAAGAGCGACAAGGAGCACAAGTTTGGGAACAAAGTCTTCCCCAAGAATTTTCAAAAGGGGAACCTCACAGGTGGTGCCACTCTAAATCCAGATATACCGGTAAAAACCTCAAATACTAGACATCAGTCCATTGAAAAATTCGACGTGGATGCTTAGCAACTTGACATCTTTCTTCCTCTTTTCTTCAGCTTAGTGAACAAGAAGATCTCATCGTATGGATGAGAACTGCAGCATTGCCAACATTTAGAAAACTTTACGGAAAGATAGAGACCGACCTTGAGAATGGTGACACCATACAGGTTACGCTGCAGAACAACTATAACACTTACAGTTTTAGTGGGAAGAAGAAGCTTGTTTTGTCGACAACGAGCTGGCTGGGTGGGAAGAACGATTTCCTCGGCATTGCTTACCTGACAGTTGGCGGGATCTGCTTCTTTTTGGCCCTCGCATTTACCATCATGTACCTTGTGAAACCCAGGTAGGAAGATCCCTTCAAATGTGGTAATGGTATCGCTTATATGCTAAACCATGATTGTTGGACTGTCGTATATTGTATTCTTGTGCTTTCGGCCTTAGACTGTGTGTCATGCTGTATAACAAATATATGTAACTTTTTTGGTTTCAGGCGACTTGGGGATCCGTCCTACTTGTCATGGAATAGAAATCCCGGGGGAGGTCGTTAACAAGCTTGGAGAGGGACTGAGCTCTGCTCTGCGTGTGTAAATCTTGTCTGCCCATGTATACATACACTACTTTTAAATCCTTGCTTGCAAAATGCTTGAAATCCTCATATTTATTACTTTGTTGTTGTTCTAAACATTGATTTTGTCCCAACAAAACCTCTCTTCTGTTATTTTCTTAAGCCATTCACAGATTTGTTGTGTGTTTGTACAACCATTGCAATTCTAGAAATTAACTCGATTGGTTCAAAATAAGCCACACACTAGTTTCTCATGAAGGGTGGTGCGTACTATGAAATAATGTCCTGCATACTATGAAATAATATCCTGCAATATCACAGTCTGGTAAACCTTATTGAAGCATTATTAAGTTACTGTAATAAAACATTTTTGCTGTTTCTTACTACTAAATAAAATTGTGATTTTATGAGTTCTCCAAAAAAAAACATCCAATTATTATCAACGTAAGAGAATACAAAAGACAACACAGCAGACACCCCAGATAAGGCAAACTGACATAATATGTGTTTACTCACTGAAGATGGGCGAAACTGCACATCCGAAACCCAACTCGCGCGTGAAGTTACTACTTGGCAGTAGAGTTGGCCTGTGGCGCTGACGGAAACACAAAGACACTTGAAGCAATCGTAGATGGCTGAAACTCAGCAGAATATCGCACTGATGTCAAAGTAATTTTGGGGAGTTGCTGTTGACCGCAAGTCAAGGGTACTAGCTTATAACTTAAGACATGTTCTGACTTGGGAAGGACTGAAACCGTATTACTGTGAGACCCAGACAGGACAAAACTCTGTGCATCAGCCAGAGCAAACTTTGCTTCTTGGAGCAACTGTGTCTGGTTGCAGATTGTAATGGCGTAAGTGAAGGATTCTCCAAGAATTGCATACGGAGGACAGTTCAAACTCATGACCAGTGGTGATGCATCCACATTTACTTCAGGGAGTTTGTGCTTTGTTGAAACACATGCCTCTTCTGTGTAATCTCCCTGCCTCCTCCATTTCAAATGCACTGATCCCAAACTAAGCTTTGGAGTTCTCATTGTTGGTATGACTGTGAATACCTTTTGAACTCTTCTCCTGGCGCAAGATTAGCAGAACCTGAGGTTTCTCCACCCCCACCCCCCTGCTGAATCAAACATGAAGTTTTCCCTTGCTCATCATCCAATTCAATCGACATGCACATCAGTTTCAGTGCTATCTCTGTGCAATTTTTGGCACTGACAACTAACACGCTTTTTTCGTTCAGCGGCAGAGAAGAAATGTCTTCAGAATCAGGGGCTGGCTTGATCCTATTGAGCAATAGGTGATCCCTTCTATATGGCAACATAAACCGATTGTTAATGACAAGAGGCATCTTCCCTTCAATCTGCAAGCTCTTGTGTATGTGAACTTTCTGGGCATTGGCTTCACTTCCTTGTGGCAAATAACCCAATGACACAAAAAGCATAACAGGCTTGGCTCTATGCCACTTGATTTCTAGTTTGCAGGACCATGATTCCCCTTCCTTCAGGTTTGGAACAGAAACCAGCCCAAAAGATTGCTGTATTTTCTTTATGTTCCCTGTTTCAGACTCAGATTCATCGTTTCCCTCTGCCCCATCAATACCACAGATTTCCACATGATGGCTTTCTAAAGAGAATGGTTCTGCTTCTCTTGGGCTAAACAAACCACCACCACCCACATCAACTAGATTGATCTTCAATTCACCACTGTATACGGCATGACCCTTTGAAGTTACCACAATAGGCATCGTAAAGTTTTCTCCAACTAGGGCAGGACCAGAGGCACCTAGACTGACGTCCACCTGTGGTTCAGGTTCTTCAACTTGAGTAGCTTTCTGGCCAAATACTGCAAGAATTGGGTCCTTTGTTGGCAAAGACTGCACATAATTCTCATGCTTCCAGACAGGAGAATCCTCCATTGCAGCAGGACTCTCAGCTCTTGAACTGATCGTGAAACGAGTCCCCAATTTTGCGAGAACAGAAAGACATTCAAGCTTGCCGCTTTTCTCTGCAGTTAAAAAAAACAAATGTGAGAAAACTAAGGCAATCAAAATCCTAAAAGCAAAGGGAAAACCAAGTATATACCAGCAGAATACCCCTTGATTCCATAGTATATATACGAATTCTAAAGATTCACATTTAGTTCTGTTAATTGGTAACTATGATTTGAAAAGTCCATAACAGGTTTGACTTCTAATGAATAGATTGCAATATGCACCAGTGTGACAGACAAAAACAACACCCTTTTATGAAACCACACTAACCAGGTTTGATTGCGTATGTCAACCTTAACCAATTATTTGGCACAAGCACCAGCGACGGCTCATTCTCTTCTTGGCTACCACTTTGGACAGTGCTAGACGGAGAAGCCACAAGAGGCTTCTGGGAATTCCTGACAACAAAATTGCACGTAGACTGATTGAACTGAACTTCTAGATGATCTATTTCGACTGGAAGGGGTAGATGAGAAAGAAGTGACAACGTTATAGAGCACAAAGAACGAGGCTTGATCATTTGCTCATGAAAAGCAACCGAAGCTAGGAGAACAGGTCTTAGAGGACTGACGAGATCAATCTCAAGATGAAGAGGGCTATCAATGGCAAATTTGAACCCACTTTCTTCGGTAGATGATATCAGCTCAGTTTCACGACAAAATAGAGTAAACACTTCTCTATGTATACTTTCTCTTCTGGAAACAGTTGCAGGACCCCCAGGACCATATGTTTTGTCTCTCAAGTTCCCGAAGTCGTCACAAGAAGTTACAGGCAGTGCAACCATTTCAAGGGACAACTCCACAAAATCTTTAAACGCACCAAGGTTTCTCGAACACTCTCTTAGGTAACCCAGTACCTCCCAGAGCAAAGATACCCAACCTTCTTGTCTGTACAAGTTTACAGTAATATCAAAAAAGAATTTTGCGTTGCTGGGATCAGATAAACCGAAGTACTCCCGGGCTATTTCAAATGCACAAAAAGCAGCCATCCTCCGGGATTTAAGGTTGGTAAACGATTCATAAGATTTCTTCAGCCAAGCAACAATTTCGAAGGAATCCTGAAATCGCTTTGCTTCTGAAATTGCATACCGTATGTACTCTTCATCCGTTATACTGCAAAAACATTAGTTAATCATACCTTAGTAGGTGGTAGCTTTGTTAAGTTGATTTTCACACATATATGTGGGGTGAATATACTTACAAGTGGAGTGTTAACGCTTCTCCCTTCTCACGTAACTGAGAAAACTGACCCACATAGACCGAAGGAGTAATGGACTCTGAGCTGCCATCAATTTCTTGAGCTGCTACGGACATTGACACCAACAGTTCCAGGGCAGATTTCTTATTCTGCAAGTAATGAGCAGCTAACTGCGGGGAGAAGAAGTTATTTTTCCGGAGGATAAGAACATATTATACTTTCGGCGTAGTGTACGACGCACATAATGAGTTCAGAAAATTTTGAGAAAGAGGAACAAATGTGTAATGAATGAAAAATCCAACATTTGCTTTGAAAAATATTGTGAACACATATACAAATTGAACACTAAACACAGCACCAAGTGTAGACAATGTTCTGAGTACGAGTTACATGGAGAAAAATGGACTGACCTGATAATAATAGGCAGGATAAAACTCAAATTCAGTCAAAGGTATCTGTGCAGTTCCTTGGTTTAAGGATGAAAAGCTCTGAACAGTAGCTGAGCTTGCCTCCAGCAACTCAGCAAAGACAAGAAACTGCCTACTCATCCATTCCCAGTGGAGAAAAATATATTCTGTGGATCCAACAACCTTGTCATATGATGATTTATGTTGATGAAACCATATGACGGCTTCTGTGAGCTTTCCACCGTGCAACAAAAGCGTAGATATCTTGAAATGCAATAGCTCAGCTATGGTCTTAATCTCGACCAAGCGTTGAATTGCAGGCAACCTAGTTGATGTGCCGATCATCTGTTTGCATAAAAAGATATTCCATGACTTAATAAAACCAATAAACCATATATGTATGCAACGGCTTGGGAAGAAACAGAAGAGAGAGTAGCGTGAGATAAGTAGGAAAGGAAAAGGACCTCGTGCAAGGAATGGTAGGCGTCCTCATAGAACTTCAATGCCTCACCCCAATCTCTACGAAACTCTGCATATACAGCGACCTAGCATCACAGCACGGATGAGCCCTCCTTTACACATATATATATATACTTTGAAACAAAAAGATGAAGAGGTAAGTGAAAAGGTTACTTTGAAGCAGTAGCGAACAATCAAATCAAGAGAAGTGGAACTTCTTTTTTCGATGCGACTTTTGATTCTTCTAGCTTCTTCTCTGTAATAGGCAAGTGCCAACTCTGAAAACGCAGAAGCGATTCTGCAGAACATATAGCTAGCGTGAAGGGAAAACCTGGGGTAGTGTGAGAAAGAGGAGAAGAAGAAATGTATGGGTACCTGGGGAGGGAGAGAGGGAGTTCAGAGTGGTTGAGGAAGAGGACGTACTTAGAATCTAATTCTGCACGCTTTCGCAATGCCAGTAGACGATCTTCGCTAATTACCTCTAGAACAAGTTGGGAAAGGGTAATTAGCGGAGGATATTCTAATGAAAAGGGAGAAAAGGGAGGGTATACCATGGGGAGAAGACTGGACTACAACGACCACAAGTTTGATGTTTTTGGGACGGATAACGGATCTGTGCAATGTAGAGAGAGTGTGTGTGTTAATGTTGAGGAAACAAGGAATAAATAAATAAATAAATAAATAAATAAATAAATAAATAAATAAATAAATAAATAAATAAATAAATAAATAAATAAATAAATAAATAAATAAATAAATAAATAAATAAATAAATAAATAAATAAATAAATAAATAAATAAATAAATAAATAAATAAATAAATAAATAAA
>JAAMPC010000599.1:0-21432 GCA_016771965.1 Brassica carinata
GATTGATGTAGTGGTTAAATGCAGGTAAGCATGGAAATAAACTACATGTAGATCCCAAAACGAATGTTTTCTTATACCAGTTGGTGGGAACTTGGGGACAGCTTCTCTTCCCAAAACCATGGAAAGAGTTCAGACTATGGTATGATGAGCACAAGTCCAACGGCAAGAAGCCTTTCCTTGATGGCATGGTAACTTTGCTCTTCCTTATTGATTTCATTACTTATATAAATTCCATGTTCTTATGTTATTTGTCTGTTCAGGTGACGAATGGATGGTACAAGAAGCTGGGAGAAAGAATATGGACACCTTGGTTCATTAAGTTTATCCACTCTCGTGGCTATTTCAACATCTACACCAATTTCCAAAACGAGCGTGCATTAAGTGTCTCTCACAGAGATGCTGGTGTTAACTACGGAAAAACCGCCGGGCCAGACTCACAGTTGCTTAACAGAAGTTCCATCGGTTCTGACTTTCTCAAACTCCAGCCCTTGAGTAGCCTTAAGTGGTATGATTACTGTTTCAGTGAAGTTGTCCCTGGAAGAGCTGTGAGGAACTTGAATGAACTCGGCACCGTTCTTCCTTCTGTGCAGAGAGAGGGAACCATAGTTCTGGTCAGTCTGTTTGATGCAGAGGAGATGTTTATAAGGAACTTACTCTGCCATTTCGAGAAGCTTAATACTCGAAACCATATTTTCATAGGCCCTGCCTCTGAGTTGTTGTATGATCTTTCGAGAAGAGGACACCCTGTGATTGATGCGGATATGTTAAGCAAAACTTCGTACTCGAACTCGGTCAAGGAGGCTATGGGTAATGCTTACGTTGTTGAGAAATGCTTAGAGCTTGGATACAGCACGTGGGTGTTATCGAGTAATGCGCTTTTGGTGGATGAAGGTCTACTCCATGACAGAATCAGATCGGGGTATGACTTCTATATAGGGGAAAGCTCTGGAGTTTTGGTAGTTCGGTCTTCATCAGTCACTCAGAAGGTATGGAGCAATGATGTTGTGGATAGCATTGTATCCTCAGCAACGAAGAATAAAGGCCTAGATTTTGTTCATGTAGTGAAAGAGGTAGTGGAGCTAAAAGGGAAGATGATTAAGACAGTAGAGATGATGAGTATTGGAGAGAATACCAATACCAACACATTGTTCGGAGATGGCAAACCGGTGGTGTATTGGTCACGTGAAGTTGATTCTAGCATCATTCGGACAAAGCTTGAGGAACTAAACTTTTGGCTCGTTGATGATGATCTCTCTTGCAAGGCTGTCGTTTGTCATAGCTCATTACGTTAGAGAGAGAGAGAGAGAGTTATTGGCATTGGCGTTTTCTGGCAATGGTATCGCAATGATTCACACGGAGATTTGCGAGGGATGAGTTACTTTAGTTTTTTTTTTTTTTGTTTTATACGTTCATGCAGTTGTATTTAGATTACAAAAACCACACAACTCGTTTTAGATGAATAGCAAGAATACATAGTTTGTTTGTTTGTTAGCCTACATGCTACAGATGGAGTTTAAACCAATCTAAACGCATTTTCAAATGACATTAGTGCCATAATTTTTAATTAAACATAAAGATTCTTCACTTCACTGGTCTTAAAAAAAAGTTCCAAGAACAGAAACATTAATTTTTTGATATTTGCTTGGTTCATTTTGGACATTCTGCGTACCTTAGCTTGAAACCGATAAAATGTATCATCTTTTCCATGTGTTTACTTAGCCAAGTACATTCTTCTAAGTTCTAAGTTAAGGTTTGATTTTTGACAAAAATAAAACGCCAAATGTGTGGTAAATAGTTGAACCCACGGGTCCTAACAACCAAACAAAACCTCAATGAAAAAATACTTAACTCAGTCAATTCACAACGTATTCCAAACTCCCTTATTTATAGTACAAATTCTTTTGTAAAATATTATTTAGATATTTAATATTACATGATACACTACATAAATAATATCTTACAGCCACACATTATTAATATTGATTCTATTAACTAATATATGTCATGCTTAATTAGTTGATCTTGATATAGATAATATTTTTTTTTTTTGTAAAACAGCTTTCTTAATATTAAAACAGAAGAACAAAGATAATACAGAAGTCATAGACTTTAGTGAGTTTGTAGCCCAAATAACATATCAAACAAGTTAATGCCCAACACCCTTTTTGAAAGGTCCAAATAGAAAGCCCAAAAGTGAGAGAAGAGGAAAAGGTTCACTTTCCTTCCTTGGTGAAATCGCAAAGCATTAGACGTTCCGGAGCCAACTCTGCATCATAGTCGACGATCGATTGGGATTGGAGTCACGAAAAGATTGATTCTTGTTTCTCAGTTGTTTATCCAGCAATTTGAAGATCTGAGCCGGCGAACGGAAAGTTTGAGAATGGAGACGAGCATTCCTTTCTCCCCATAACCAGTACTTTGTTGCTTGCCAGGCGAGAAGTGAGAGGATGCGTTGCGTCACCGGCGGAGGGAGGGACACCATCTGATCCAGTGTATCCTGCCAATCTCGATGAGGTATGATGAGTAATCTTCTCGCTACCTTTTCCCACAAGTCGTAACTAAAGTTACATGAGAAGAACAAGTGATCACGGGATTCCCGATCAGAATTGCAGAGCAAGCATCGATCATCAACTTGTAGCCCCCAGTAGATTAATCTGTCTCTTGTCGGGTTCCTATTCGGATCACTAACCAAGTATGGAAACGTGGCGAGGTATGGCCACGGAGATCCAAACAACAGAATGCCAAGGAACATCTGGTTTATGCTCAGAGAGGTAATCATAGAGAGATCATGTCCTATAGCTTGAGTAAATCTGACCATTAATCTCCCATTCATAATAGTCTTGATCACTGGTCAGTTCAATGGTTGTAAGGTAGGAGTAGAGTTGGAGTTGTGCTTCAGAGCGCGCCGGTGGAAGTCGCCAAACACCATTCAGACATAGTGAAGATACCGTAGCTTGTAGAGGTATCCCCATTCTCGAGTTTGAGGCATTCAGATAAGTATGCAGGTCTCCAAAGGAAGTCCAATTATCTGACCAGAATCTTGCTTTTTCCCCATTTTGCAGCCTTAGCTTTATCAATGGGAATGCAACATGCCTAAGTTTTAGAAGCTTGTTCACTAGCCAGGAATAAGATTGTCTCGGTGAAGTAGTCCAGTAGTTGTGCACTGAGCCTTTGAGGATGACCTCCTTAAACCATTGGACCCAAACAAAATCTGGTCTAAAGAAGAGGAGCCATATAAGTCGAAGAGTGCAAGCCTTGTTCCAGGTAGTTAAATCTTTTACCTCCAACCCTCCCTGTCGTTTTTCTAATATAACTGTCTCCCATGAAACTCTTGCAGAATGATGACCTTCAAGACTCCCTTTCCAAAGAAACATACTGCAGAGAGAGTTAATGCGGTGGATGCAAGCTTTTGGTAAGACAAATGCCGAGCACCAGAAAGTTGTGACACCTGCAATTACTGTTTTGATGAGGAGTAATCTTCCAGAGAAGGATAGAGACTTCACTGACCAGGAGGAGAACCGGGTTTTGATCTGATGAATGAGTTGGTCACAGTTTGAGAGAGACAGCTTCCTAGAGTTCAGAGGGACCCCTAGATACCGGAAAGGAAGAGATCCTTACGACATGCCCGTTGAAGCTTGAATCAGGTCTGTTTCAGCTTTCGTCAATCCTGATGCATAAAAATTTGTCTTTTGCATACTCACTGCTAGACCAGACCTCATTTCAAATTCCTTTAATACTTGTAGCACACATTGGACAGATCCAATGGACCCATCTATGAAGATTAAGAGATCATCAGCAAAGGAGAGGTGAGGGAGTTTAGTAGACGCACAGTTGGTATGGTAGTTGAAACGATTTTGCCTCGCTGCCAAGTTTAGCATATGAGATAGGCAATTCATCACAATGACAAAAAGATAGGGTGAGAGAGGGTCTCCCTGTCTGAGACCTCTATTTCCTTTGAAAAATCCATGTACTGATCCATTGTATCCTACCATAAAACTTGATGAGCAGACACACGCTTTTAGCTGCCGGATGAATCGAGTCGGAAGCTGAAGTCCCTCTAGACAGGAGAAGAGGAACTCCCAAGATAGGGTATCAAAAGCCTTTGCGATGTCCACTTTGATGGTAATCTTTTTTGACCCTTTATTCTTGTGATACCCATTCACCAACTCTCCTGCTAGCGTAGTGTTCTCCACCAGCAGTCTCCCTTTTACAAATGCCGTTTGACTGGGTAGTATTAGTGATGGAAGGATTGGCTTCAACCGCTTGACTAGTAGACGCGATATGACCTTGTAAATTGTGTTGAGACAAGATATAGGTCTGAAATCACTAATCTTAGAAGCACCCGGGAATTTAGGCACTAATGACAGAATTGTTGAATTTGTTGTTGCTGGGAGAAAATTTGTAGCGAAGAAGTTTCTCACTGCTGAGGCTACCTCAACTCCTATCGTTTCCCAAGAAGCTTTAAAGAATGCTGAAGTTAAACCATCCGGTCCAGGGGCCTTGTTGGGATTGAGTTTGAAGAAAACAGTTTTGATCTCCTCGGCAGTAGGGATGGACAACATCAGCTGACTCAGGTGCTGCGGGAAGGAATATTCTAAGAGGTGTTGAACACAAGTAGGAGGCGATGGCAAGAGGGGGGCTTGATAGTTTTGTGGACCGAGAACGGACATGAAGTGATTTACTGCATGCAAACTCATTTCCACCGGGTCAAGGATCCAAGTGCCATCATTTGACAGGAAGGCCCGAATGGCGTTGTAGCTTGCTCTTGTAAGGCAAATCCTATGAAAGTAAGTGGTATTGAGATCTCCTTCTCTTAACCAGTTTATCCTCGACTTTTGCCTAAAGAACAGCTCTTCTATCTCTCTTAAGAAGTTCCATTTCTGGTGCAGGTCTCGCTCAGTTTGAAATGTTTCCGGACTGGGGTCTTGGAGTGCTCGTACCTGCGCAATTTGCAACAAACAGTTAGTTTCACTCACTCTCTCCTGAATTTTTGAGTAATTAACTTTGTTTAGAAGCTTTAAATCTCTCTTGATTTGTTTGAGTTTCCAACACAGCTGTGCAAGTGTGTGACAAACGTCTCCAGTCTGAATCCATGCGTCATGAAGAAACTGAGTGAACCCAGGGTGCTTGGTTAGGTAGTTTTGGAATTTATAAGGTTGAGTACCGGCTGAAGGGAGGGAGAAAGCTAGGTCCAGGATACAGGGTGTGTGGTCAGAGAATTGGGGAGGGAGAAAAGAGGCTAAGGCATGAGGGAAAGTGGTGATTAAGGAGCTGTTAACCAAGAGACGATCAAGCTTCTTAGAGATCGGAGTCGCTGGCTGACTGTTCGTCCAAGTGTGGGCATGACCAATGAAACGGAGATCGAACAGGCCAACTTGAGTGAGGGTATCACGGAGCTCATACATGAGGTGATCAGGAACATTAACCTTTGGGTCAGAGTGCTCCATTGGATGCAAAATTTGGTTTAGATCACCTCCCAGAATCTAACAACTACTATCAGAAATAGTCGTGAGCTGAAGTTGAATAAGCTCATTCCATAAGTCAACTCGATCTGCTCCAAGATTTGAGGCATAGACAGCAGAATAGTATACAGGATCCTTGTTCTGAAACGAGAGCTTGCAAGTGATGCACTGGCGGCTTTGAGAGAGGACTTGGACATTCAGGGAGTCTCTCCATATCAGAATGATGCGACCATCTGGATCAGATAAGTGGTTTGAGGTAAACTTCCAGTTTGGGCAGAGGGAAGAAAGGGTTGAGCTTAATAAAAGTTGTTTGATATGTGATTCAAGAATGGCTCCAAAAAGAGGCTTATTAGTATTAAGCCAAGAGAGAAAAGGTCTATGCTTAGCCGGGTCGTTAATGCCACGGATATAGATAATATTCTCTTTAATAAACCACATCCTTACAATTTAACCGACTTAATGGTCGCCTTTCCATCATGGGGTTTTTCAAAAAAGAACTTCAAGTAGTCCGAGTACACAACCTTTCTATACTGAGCCATATTATTGTTCTCTAACACTACTGGTAACGGCTGGATAACCGAATCATTAGCCGGTTCGCAAAAAACCGGAATGGAAACCCGGCTACAAAATTTATTAACCAGCACACAATGCTCCACACTCCTATACCTATCATTTCTCATTATTTGTAACACATCTCCAATATTAACCACAATTGCTCCAGGAATTGGAGGGACATGAATCCATTTATCCCCGTCCTCGGTGGCTCGAGCGTAGAGGCTCCTTGAGACACCGTCCTCTTGTAGGAGGAGAGTGAGGGTGTTGATGTCTGAGTGGCGACCAGTTCCTATTGCAAGGCTTGGCTCAGGACATTCTGGATAGTAGTTGAAATTCATTCTCAATGTTCCCATTAGTGTTTGTTGAGTAGACTCGTTGATGGTTGAGTTTAGATTGTCGATGAGTATGGTTAAGATCTTATTAGCGATTGGTTTCATCCTCTTGAAATGGTTTGTCACTTGTTCCCTATACAAAATTAAGAAACCATCTTATAATAGTTTACATAAGAACATGGTCGGATTTTAAATTTATGAGATCATAACCATTTTAGGTCAATTTAGTAAAGAAAATTGTTTAGCAAACCTACATTTATAATTTTTAAAAAATTTGGAAATGCGTGAATGTTTCATCGGTTGTACTGAAGCGGCTCTATAAATAGCTGTTTACGTAACCTAAACTGATAAAAACCAAATCGTAAACCGAACAGTTGTTGGTGACAAATGAACTGTACTTACTTTCAGACAGGTGGCCACGTGGCATCGAAGCCATCTCGTTCAGGAAGAAACTCAAACTTGATAAAGTCTCTCCACTCCAAAACACTCTCTTCGTAAGGATTGAAACTAGTGGTCAGCCACGCCGTCTCCGACACTGAACTTCCTTTCAATACCTACCCGGCTCCTCCGCTGGCAACTTGTAGAACCTACGCGCCGCCGCAATCAAAGCCTTCAACTCCGCGGAGGTATCCCGTGGTTCACTATCTGAAACAACCCGAGCTTAGCCGCTGCATGGCAGATCTCACTAGCCACGTGCGGGTCATTCCAGTTAGACACGTCGATGACAGGAATTTGCGACGGTGATGAGAGGATCTTGTCGGAAGTGAGGCGTTCTTGAGGAGGTTGAATGTATGGAGAAGGAAGTGTGGTTAGTTTCAGAGAGTCGACGAGCCCTTTTACTCCGTTTCTTTGGTTCACCACGAACTCTCTCACGTCAGTGGTTGGAGTCATGGCTAAGATAGCTAGTTCATGAAAATACTTATGATATGGATTCCTTTATACATGAAATTGACCTAAAAATTCTACATGAATTCATGTCCAAAAATAAAATTCACCTACATCACCTAACGCTGTCAATGTCATTTTCAACTACTCCAACCAATCACAAAACACACAAGGTCCACTGTCATTTACAGACCACAAAATCAGGTCAACCGCGTCTAGAAGTTCTCAAAAGGAATGTTTCATCAAATATATTAAGGAAAATTCCTTAAAATACGAACTAATTTTCATTTGCTAATAAAATACACAAACTTTTGAAATTTGCAGATTTTACATATCGATTTAGATGATATCAACTATGTTTAACGTGACTTAGACAATATCAACTATGTTTAACGTGACTTAGACAATATCAACTATGTTTAACGTGACTTAGACAATATCAACTATGTTTAACGTGACTTAGACAATATCAACTATGTTTAACGTGACTTAGACAATATCAACTATGTTTAACGTGACTTAGACAATATCAACTATGTTTAACGTGACTTAGACAATATCAACTATGTTTAACGTGACTTAGACAATATCAACTATGTTTAACGTGACTTAGACAATATCAACTATGTTTAACGTGACTTAGACAATATCAACTATGTTTAACGTGACTTAGACAATATCAACTATGTTTAACGTGACTTAGACAATATCAACTATGTTTAACGTGACTTAGACAATATCAACTATGTTTAACGTGACTTAGACAATATCAACTATGTTTAACGTGACTTAGACAATATCAACTATGTTTAACGTGACTTAGACAATATCAACTATGTTTAACGTGACTTAGACAATATCAACTATGTTTAACGTGACTTAGACAATATCAACTATGTTTAACGTGACTTAGACAATATCAACTATGTTTAACGTGACTTAGACAATATCAACTATGTTTAACGTGACTTAGACAATATCAACTATGTTTAACGTGACTTAGACAATATCAACTATGTTTAACGTGACTTAGACAATATCAACTATGTTTAACGTGACTTAGACAATATCAACTATGTTTAACGTGACTTAGACAATATCAACTATGTTTAACGTGACTTAGACAATATCAACTATGTTTAACGTGACTTAGACAATATCAACTATGTTTAACGTGACTTAGACAATATCAACTATGTTTAACGTGACTTAGACAATATCAACTATGTTTAACGTGACTTAGACAATATCAACTATGTTTAACGTGACTTAGACAATATCAACTATGTTTAACGTGACTTAGACAATATCAACTATGTTTAACGTGACTTAGACAATATCAACTATGTTTAACGTGACTTAGACAATATCAACTATGTTTAACGTGACTTAGACAATATCAACTATGTTTAACGTGACTTAGACAATATCAACTATGTTTAACGTGACTTAGACAATATCAACTATGTTTAACGTGACTTAGACAATATCAACTATGTTTAACGTGACTTAGACAATATCAACTATGTTTAACGTGACTTAGACAATATCAACTATGTTTAACGTGACTTAGACAATATCAACTATGTTTAACGTGACTTAGACAATATCAACTATGTTTAACGTGACTTAGACAATATCAACTATGTTTAACGTGACTTAGACAATATCAACTATGTTTAACGTGACTTAGACAATATCAACTATGTTTAACGTGACTTAGACAATATCAACTATGTTTAACGTGACTTAGACAATATCAACTATGTTTAACGTGACTTAGACAATATCAACTATGTTTAACGTGACTTAGACAATATCAACTATGTTTAACGTGACTTAGACAATATCAACTATGTTTAACGTGACTTAGACAATATCAACTATGTTTAACGTGACTTAGACAATATCAACTATGTTTAACGTGACTTAGACAATATCAACTATGTTTAACGTGACTTAGACAATATCAACTATGTTTAACGTGACTTAGACAATATCAACTATGTTTAACGTGACTTAGACAATATCAACTATGTTTAACGTGACTTAGACAATATCAACTATGTTTAACGTGACTTAGACAATATCAACTATGTTTAACGTGACTTAGACAATATCAACTATGTTTAACGTGACTTAGACAATATCAACTATGTTTAACGTGACTTAGACAATATCAACTATGTTTAACGTGACTTAGACAATATCAACTATGTTTAACGTGACTTAGACAATATCAACTATGTTTAACGTGACTTAGACAATATCAACTATGTTTAACGTGACTTAGACAATATCAACTATGTTTAACGTGACTTAGACAATATCCGATTTTCTGACTAGGCAGGTCTAGACCGTATTTTAGAACACTGTTCATATAATTTTATTACACATTTGACGAAGTCTAAACAACTTTTTTGTCAGGATGTACTCAAGACCCATCTGGACTCCTATATCGTTCGGGCAGCTTTAAAGCCCGCTTGCAATCGTTTCAACGACCGTGCACCAACTTGTTGGTGTGGGGATCAAACTATAGTCAATGGTTTTATGATTTATGACATGTTAGTCTAAGTGAATTACTGTACTTTGTTTCGTATAAATGTTTCATTCGATTTTCTGGTGTTAATCGTCAGTGTTATAATCCTCAAAAAATAAACAAGGAGTTGAGAAAAGAAGCAATCAGTGTCGTAACGTTAAAATTTCAAGAAAAATTCCAGTAGCGCTCCGTTCAACATGGTTACAGTGAACGCACAAATCGATTGATTAAAACTTCAAAAGATTTGTTACGCCAGACTTTAAATATCTTGTGTTATGATTATACAACATCTTGTGTAATAATTCTTCTGCTTGTGAAATATCTTATGGTAAATGATTGAACTGTTTTTTCCTTAAATGAATGAACTATACGAGTAGTCTTTTCTATTTATCAGGAACTATATACGGGTGGGTTTTTTGTGTCTATCCATCTAGACTAAATCAAGTATATACGGGTGGTTTATATACACTTTTTATGCGTATAATCCACATAGTTTTTCTTTGTTGCTAAAAGTATAATCTACATAGCTGGTGTCTTATATTCTAAATTTTGAATTATTTAACTTTCAGTGGCAAACATGTTACATTCTTTTTGGGCACCTCTCACATGTTGTTACATAATGTTCGTACTTCTCTTTAGATTATATAGGTATACGTATCCTCACCAGCTTAAAACTTTTATGGTTAATTGGTTATGGATCACTAAATTAATGTGTGATGCTGTACAAGCAGAGATGCTAATCATCATGCATCCATAATGGCCACCAACGAGAAACCATATGTATATGTCTGCAGCACGTACAAATAAATTTGGTTTTATTCTTATAAGATTCATCTTCTACCAGCTAATCAACATGCTCATCAATATTATACAAATGTAACCCAAAGACATATATTAATAGAAAGATTTGCACCATATACTATATCATTTTCTTGCGAGGGTAGGCGAATATAACCTTCTAAAGTTCAAAAAGCCTAAACCCTATAAAGCCTACGACGCAGGCGAATATATTAACAGTTTTCTAAAGGGTTGGAGCCTTTGAAGGATTTTTTTCTGCTTTTGGCTTGTTCCTATACAAAATTAAGAAACCATCTTATAATAGTTTACATAAGAACATGGTCGATTTTAAATTTATGAGATCATAACCATTTTAGGTCAATTTAGTAAAGAAAATTGTTTAGCAAACCTACATTTATAATTTTTAAAAAATTTGGAAATTAACGTGAATGTTTCATCCGGTTGTACCTAGAAGCGGCTCTATAAATAGCTGTTTACGTAACCTAAACTGATAAAAACCAAATCGTAAACCGAACAGTTGTTGGTGACAAATGAACTGTAACTTACTTTCAGACAGGTGGCCACGTGGCATCGAAGCCATCTCGTTCAGGAAGAAACTCAAACTTGATAAAGTCTCTCCACTCCAACACACTCTCTTCGTAAGGATTGAAACTAGTGGTCAGCCACGCCGTCTCCGACACCGAACTTCCTTTCCAATACCTACTTCGCTCCTCCGCTGGCAACTTGTAGAACCTACGCGCCGCCGCAACCAAAGCCTTCAATTCCACCGGAGCTATCCCGTGGTTCACTATCTGAAACAACCCGAGCTTAGCCGCTGCATCGCAGATCTCACTAGCCACTTGCGGGTCATTCCAGTTGGACAAGTCGATGACAGGAACTTGTGATGATGATGAGAGGATCTTGTCGGAAGTAAGGCGTTCTTGAGGAGGTTGGATGTATGGAGAAGGAAGTGTAGTTAGTTTTAGAGAGTCGACGAGCCCTTTTACTCCGTTTCTTTGGTTCACCACGAACTCTCTCACGTCAGTGGTTGAAGTCATGGCTAAGATAGCTAGTTCATGAAAATACTTATGATATGGATTCCTTTATACATGAAATTGACCTAAAAATTCTACATGAATTCATGTCCAAAAATAAAATTCACCTACATCACCTAACGCTGTCAATGTCATTTTCAACTACTCCAACCAATCACAAAACACACAAGGTCCACTGTCTATTTACAGACCACAAAATCAGGTCAACCGCGTCTAGAAGTTCTCAAAAGGAATGTTTCATCAAATATATTAAGGGAAAATTCCTTAAAAATACATAGACTGATTTTCATTTGCTAATAAAATACACAAACTATTTTTAGATTCTCGTTTAATACGAACTAATTTTCATTTGCTAATAAAATACACCAACTATTTTTAGATTCTCGTTTAATACACGAACTAATTTTTTGTTTCTCATTAAATACACAAACTTTTGAAATTTGCAGATTTTACATATCGATTTAGATGATATCAACTATGTTTAACGTGACTTAGACAATATCAACTATGTTTAACGTGACTTAGACAATATCAACTATGTTTAACGTGACTTAGACAATATCAACTATGTTTAACGTGACTTAGACAATATCAACTATGTTTAACGTGACTTAGACAATATCAACTATGTTTAACGTGACTTAGACAATATCAACTATGTTTAACGTTGACTTAGACAATATCAACTATGTTTAACGTGACTTAGACAATATCAACTATGTTTAACGTGACTTAGACAATATCAACTATGTTTAACGTTGACTTAGACAATATCAACTATGTTTAACGTTGACTTAGACAATATCAACTATGTTTAACAGAAATGAAAACAATGTTAGTGTTTAATTAAACTTCTGGTTAAACTGCGAAAGAAATATTCTTTAAAAATCTTCTCGATAGATTATATTGTTAGCTTTCTTCTCTATTATGCTTCCATAGCGTAAATTAGCATGATTGAATCATTACCACTAGATTCAAATCGAATAATAAGAATCAGAAACACATAAATGGAAATCGACACTACACTTCAAAGTAATATAAAGAAAAATCAAAACGAAGAAGAAGAAAAAGAACATAATTTGAAGAATAATAAAGTTGAAACAGATTAGGGTGCCAAACTCGAAATGAAACTAACTTGAAATAGGACTCAATCAATTTGAGAGGTTTTGGCTGAGGATGAGTATGATTTTCAAAGTTTGTGTATTAAACGGGAAACAAAAATTAGTTCGTGTATTAAACGGGAATCCAAAATAGTTGGTGTATTTTATTAGCAAATAGAAATTAGTTCGTATTATATGGGGATCCAAAATAGTTAGTGTATTTTATTAGCAAATAGAAATTAGTTCGTATTATATGGGGATCCAAAATAGTTGGTGTATTTTATTAGCAAATAGAAATTAGTTCGTATTATATGGGGATCCAAAATAGTTCGTGTATTAAACGGAATCCAAAATAGTTAGTGTATTTTATTAGCAAATAGAAATTAGTTCGTATTATATGGGGATCCAAAATAGTTAGTGTATTTTATTAGCAAATAGAAATTAGTTCGTATTATATGGGGATCCAAAATAGTTCGTGTATTAAACGGAATCCAAAATAGTTCGTGTATTTTATTAGCAAATAAAAATCAGTCTGTGTATTTTTAAGGAATTTTTCCATATATTAATACTGTAATGGAAAATCTCATACCAAAATCTCTCATGAATCTCTCAAGATTTTAAAGACTCTTCTATAATATTAATATATGTAGTGAAAAATTCTCGAACCTTGCTACAGCGAGATGGTAACATTATTGGGTTACTACGACAGGTTTTTTAAATTACAAAGACACCAGAGATGGAATGGGACTGAAAATGGTTGGAGAGCATTGATGGAAAAGTCATACAAGACCAAAAAAACAGGTTTCAATAAAGGAGAAACCAACATGGTGAATTTAAAAACTATCTTCCACTTGTAAATTTTTTTTTTTTTTTTAAAATGGTGATCTATAAAAGAGTGAATTTTGGTCAGTCTGTCTGCGTATATAAACATTGGTATTTGCTTCATCAAAGTCAAGTAAGTCTGGACAATAAAAACACCAAACTGAAGTAAATAATTGAACCCACGGGTCCACAACCAAACAAAATCTCGTTGAAATAGAAGGGTTACCAGATTACACTAACCTGTCGCTAATTATAATAAAAGATTATGCAAGGACGATCTGCCCACTAAAATACTCTCTAATTATTTCTTTCTTTCTTAAGTATTAAAACGTTATTATGTTGAAGGAATTTTTTTTTTTTAAAATGGTGATCTATAAAAGAGTGAATTTTGGTCAGTCTGTCTGCGTATATAAACATTGGTATTTGCTTCATCAAAGTCAAGTAAGTCTGGACAATAAAAACACCAAACTGAAGTAAATAATTGAACCCACGGGTCCACAACCAAACAAAATCTCGTTGAAATAGAAGGGTTACCAGATTACACTAACCTGTCGCTAATTATAATAAAAGATTATGCAAGGACGATCTGCCCACTAAAATACTCTCTAATTATTTCTTTCTTTCTTAAGTATTAAAACGTTATTATGTTGAAGGAATTTTTTTTTTTTAAAATGGTGATCTATAAAAGAGTGAATTTTGGTTAACAATAGTTCTATTATTTTTTCGAAATGTTTTGAATTCACAATCGAGTTAAGAAATACATATGAATGAAGTTCTCATATACAAACAATTCGTTTCACCAAGTGTTTTCATGCTTACCAAACACACAATCAAATTTTAGAAATCTCGTTTCCTATTAAAGTATACGTGTATATTTAAATATTTATGGAAATGAATTCTTTCCAAACAAGTAAATATGTTCTGATCTTACCATTTTAGTGGCGAAATATATGATTTGACATAACGGTATTGGTATGAACTTATTCAATTGCATAGTTTTTTTTTCTTGTAAAAAAGGGTTAAACTCGGTTATTAAATACACACACCTAATTTCCGTGGGAGATGTCCACGGATAGATCATCTTCCGGATATTCAAATGGGCGAAATTCAAGAGCCCATATTCGTATAGGATGACCAAAAATGTAACTTAGTTTTGTGGCAAGGTGGATCGAACCGAAATATAGTGTTATCTTAAGGCATAGTTGTTTTCAATTGCACTTGACCTCTCACCACTTGACCACGACCTCTCACCACTTGACCACGACCTCTCAGTCTTCAATTGCATAGTTGTTTTGTAAAAAGAAAGAGAGACCTTGAGTTTGAGTTTTGATCTGACATAATCCTTTACTAGAGACAGCATATTTAAATTGTAACATCCAGATATTTCAAATAAAATGGAATTCGAACAACTATCCATACGTCTAATCTTGCACAAAAAAAATCCATACGTCTATCATAAAAGGAAAAACAAGGGATCGACCACACATATACAGTATACAGTGGACACCACCAACATGCCTGGGTGGAAACCACAAGATTTCGAAGTCTCCTGCGTAATAATCTAAAGTCAGCGAGAATAGTTTAACACTAAAAGTGTTCAGGTAGCTCAGTGAGTCAGCTTATACTTTATAGCAAACAGCTTTTAAGCCCTAAAATTTTGGATGGGGATAACTCATGAAGAATGCAGATAAAGGTTACAAGCATTTAATTTAGGAATGGAAGAAAAATCCAAATTAAAAGCTATCAATGGTACGTACAATAATATGGGCCGACAAAAAATATAATAATATGCCAATAGTTTACTCTTTTGAAGGAAAAGTGATAATAGTGCTGAAAAAAATTGGTGAATTTCCTTACAACATTTGTGTATTATGTAACATATTTCGAAGTACGCGAAGAAATGGCATCACTATGATTTCATTGCATAAGAAAGAAAAAACGCAGACACGTCACTTATAAATAAAACAACATTCCAACACCAATTAAGGTAAAAACTTCTGCCGAGAATTTTAGTTCCAGCATTAGAAAGTAGTATCGTCCACATGAACAATTCATACAATAGAGTTAGTGAACTATTCATTTGTATCCAACCCCAGTTGGATTTTTTAATAGATATGGTTCAACTGTAAAACCCAGCGCCTGCACCACCACCATAGACATTTGGCGGGTCGAGAATAGGCTGCGAGGCAGACACACCGTTGTGGTTACTGGCTCCCCCACCTAAATGCAAATCCGACATATTAGGAAAACCTTCTTTAGGTTCAAGCCCTTGATCATACAAGAAGCCTTTAAAGATATGGCCACCGATTTTCACCACCGCCTGGTAAGCGTACTCGTCGCCCGTCCTCCATTGCCGTCACTTTCACACACTTGAACACCGCTGCGGCCTTAACTTGTCCCGGCCACGCTTCCCTTGACCCTCCGTCTTGCATACATAAGGGCATAAAACGTAGATATGAATCATTATCACCAAATCAACTTGTGGTCCTTACCAACAAACAGTCAATTTTCACCACTACAACTGATTTAATGTAACGATATAAAAATAAATATAGTTGCAATCAGTTCATTTTTGTAAAACCTAAACCGTAGCCAAATCAAAACCGATCATAAACTTGAAAAATTCTTAAACCTGATCTAAATTGATATATACTATATGACATGTTTTATTTTGATTACCACATTCAGAAACCAAATATTCTATGCACATCTTGATTATTATTCAATAAAAATAGGTATACTAATTAATAAAATGTAATAATACCTTTTTGGCTGGAGCTGGTATCGAAACTTTGAGGAGGCGTGTTAGAAGTTGAAGTATGAGAAGTGGCTTGTTGTTGAGCCCCGGCGATCCTCGGCTTCTTGGTCCCTGAGGAGGTCGAAGGAGACGAGCCAGCCGTTGTGGGCATGACCTGCCTCTCTCTCCTACGAGCCGCAGAGACCCACGTGCTCTTCACGTGAGTCGAACAATCAAAGCCACGGCTCTTGCAGCACGTCCTGCACCGCCTCTGCTTACACTCTTTCTTGGCCTGGTTACCACAGTCTTGACACGTGGCGGTTCCCGCTGAGCCCGACCCCGAGTTGTTCGAAGTCGAGGCCACCGTCGTACTCTTGAAGTGAAGATACTCCGTCTGGTTGTTGCTGCTGTCATTGTTCTGCCATCTCCGGCTGTTTCCGAGGAAGTTAATGTCGGTGTCCTCCACGATTTGATGCTGCTGCTGCGCCTGAGCCGCTGTGAGAAGAGGAATAACTCCGACGCCAAGCGACGCCGCCGCTGCATTACTGTTAATCTGATCGGATCCAGCTACAAGTCCAACGTTCTGGTGGTGGTGGTACGCCGGAGCAACAAGGTAGACGTCTCTTAGACCGACCATGCCCATCTCCGTCGCCGCCGACGACGGGAGGCCATAACGGACAGAGGATCCGAGAGGCCATGATGGAACGCCGGCGGCGGCGGAAGCTGAGGCTAAACCACCGTGGACGACAGCTGGACCAGCATTGAAACCAAGAGAAAGATCCTCGGTGGCGCGGGAAGATGTCGTCAAAGTCGAGTAAGTCTGCACGTAGTTAGAAGCTTGAGTATGATTTTTTACACAATTAAAACACCAAACTGAAGTAAATAATTGAACCCACGGGTCCACAACCAAACAAAATCTCGTTGAAATAGAAGGGTTACCAGATTACACTAACCTGTCGCTAATTATAATAAAAGATTATGCAAGGACGATCTGCCCACTAAAATACTCTCTAATTATTTCTTTCTTTCTTAAGTATTAAAACGTTATTATGTTGAAGGAATTTTTTTTTTTTTTTTTTAAACATTTCTAAAAAGTGCCGAGCAATAAAAAGTGCATAAAATTTGTCTAGGTTAGGCTTCCCATCTTACAGACTATCAACCTCCACACTTGGCTTCCAGTTCATAGATATTGGTTGTATGGCTGTCGTCAAGTGCTAAAAGAGATCTGAGAATGTGTTAAAATACTTGTTTGAGGGTTTGATTCTTTTTTTTTTTTTTGAAACTGTTGAGGGTTTGATTCTTCTTTAAAACAAAATCACAGTTATATTAGATGGCAAACCGGTGCTGTATTGGTCACGTGAGGTTGATTCCAATATCGTTCGGACAAAGCTTGAGAAATTGAACTTTTAGATCGTTGATGATGATGATCTCTCTTGCAAGGCTGTGGTTTGTCATAGCTCATTACGTTAGAAACCGAAAAAAAAAAAGAGTTATTGGCATTTTGTGGCGATGGCATCGCAATAATTTACACGGAGCTTTGTGAGGAATTGAGTTACGTGCTTTTTATTCAGGTTCATGCAATTGTATGTATACCTGATAAGAGATGTGAAATTGATAATTGTGGTATAGATTAGCAATGATACTCGTTTTAGATCAATAGCAAGAATATATAGTTTGTTTGTTAGCTTACCGGCGGGGTGAAATTTGAGCCAAGCCCAATAGAACATAAAACATTTGCTTGGGTTCTGATTTTTTTTTTTTTTGACATTTTACATAGATTTAAGTCTCTAAATTATGGAAAAAAAGTTTTTACAAAAGTTTTTAATAATGTTTATGGTCTACGAATGTTCAGATCCGGCCTTGCCTACAGGGCTACAGTCATGGAGTTTAAATCTATCTAAACGCGTTGTCGAATGACACTAGCATCCTAATGTTTATTAAGCATAGGAGTCAATTCACTAGTCCTAAAAGGTTTTGGACATTCTGCGTGTCTAGCTTGAACTGCTGCAAGAGACAAAAGTACAATCAGTGCCGTGCCACAGTGTGAAGAAAAGAAACCTTCGATTATGGCAGAAATATATTTTAAAATACTGAGGGCATCATCTATTATTATCAAAGACATAAAAGTACTATAATAATTAGGATTTTGAAAACATTGGCGTATAAATATATGTGTTTCATAGATGTTGGATTATAGTTTTGAATGCCTATTTGAAATATTGAAAATAAAGTTGATATAATTTTATCTTTGTCCAATTATGGCATAAAAACATTGAGTAGTTTAATTATCTTATTTCAAAACTAGTTATAAAATTTAATAATAAATACTTTATTAATATTTTTTAAATAAATAAAAAAGGATCTTGTTGTATAATTATTATTTTGTTTGTTAGTTTAGTTCTTGAAAAAAAAAAGATAAAAACACTTTTAAAAGCTAACAAAAGAAGAGCAAAATTACTAATGGAGAAAGAGAAGGAAGAAGAAATGATATGAGATCTATAGATATTTTTATGATTTGCTTCTGGCAACTAAAAATGCTCGCACGGCTCTGAGTACAATGTATCACTTTTACCATGTGTGTATATAGTTACTTCATCAAAGTCGAGTAAGTCTGCACGTAGTTAGAAGCTTGAGTATGATTTTTTTTTTACACAATTAAAACACCAAACTGAAGTAAATAATTGAACCCACGGGTCCACAACCAAACAAAATCTCGTTGAAATAGAAAGGTTACCAGATTACACTAACCTGTCGTTTTAAAAAAAGATTAGGCAAGGACGATCTGCCCACTATAATTCTCTTCACTGTTTCTTTCTCAAGTATGATTGATAGTCATGGGTGGGGAGTATTCACGTTACGTGTGTTCAATTATGCAAGGTCCACCAGAGGATGTTTTAATACTAATTTTTACATTTTGGATCACTAACTGGTTCGTACGTACCCTATGAACTTATATTTCTAATTCATTATTATGTTTATTGAATATATATAACTTTGTGGATGATGGACATGCATGAATCACGACGGCTTGTCACCCCCACACACTCTCCTGAGTTTTGCTAAAATTGGCTCATTATGATATATCTATTCAGATATCACCGCGTATACCCACTCAAAGTCATACTCGTAGTACTATGTTAAAGCCACCTTTAATTAAAACGCTATTATGTTGAAGGAATGAAAAAAAAAAACATTTCTAAAAAGTGCCGAGCAATAGAAAATGCATAAAATTAGTCTAGGTTAGGCTTCGCATCTTACCAACTATCAACCTCCACACTTGGCTTCCCGTTTGATCGTTGTAGACGTTATTGATATTGGTTATATGGCTGTAGTTAATTGGTAGTCGAGATCTGGGACTGTGTTAAAATACTTTCTTCAGGATTTAAATCTCTTCTAAAACGAAATCATAGTTATATAGAAAATTCGAGTTTGAGATTCAGCTCATGTAATTTACATAATAGTCCATTACTAATAATCTAGCTATCTGTTGCATCAGTCAGAAAGTACTCAAAGATCCGGTCATGTGGTTTTATTCGAATCATGTAGTTTTGTAAACTTTGGAGAAAAAATCATTTTTAGCATTTAAATGAGTTCATACTCGAACTAATTGTATTAGCCGATAAACTATATATAAAACGTCATGAATATATATTGGCCTAGTTTATTACCGTAATCTACCATAAATTGAATGTAAACTGGTTATTTTTAAAATGGTAAAATGTTCTGAAACTGAAGATGACTTGGTATTATCAACCCTAGATAGAATTAAAAGTTGGACCCCATCTTCGTCTTGTGCATGTGACATTTCAACTTTTTCCCATGGCACAAATGCATATAACTGAACAAATCATTGATCACCACGCAGTGCCAGTACAGTGCTACCAATATGTATCATGCCCAAAATCGGCCACTCCGCCACCAAAATGGTTAAGACGATTATAAACCTTTAAACAAATAGTTATGATATAATCAACTCAATAGTTTTCTTTACATCATGGGGTCTTTTTTACAAAAAAAAAGCCCTTAAATCCTTAATTTATTTTTCCCCCAAGTAAAACTTTATTAAAATTGATGAGTGTAGTCATTACACATTACATTTGTTAACTAAATAAGCCCTTAAAGCCCTTAAATCCTTATTTTTATTTTTTTCCCAAGTAAAACTTTATTAAAATTGATGAGTGTATAGTCATTACACATTACATTTGTTAGCCAAATAAGCCCTCAAATCCTTTTAAAAGGGTTATTTTAACGCAAACCTTCGAAGAAGTAAAGAACAATAATAAAAGAGAGATTTTGAGTCTTGATCTGATTTAAACCCTTTATAAACCACATCCTTACAATTTAATCGACTCAATGGTCGTCTTTCCATCATGAGGTCTCTCAAAAAAAACCTTCAAGTAGTCCGAATACACAACCTTTCTATACCGAGCCATTTCATTGTTCTCTAACACCTCTGGTAACGACTCAATAACCGAATCATTAACCGGTCCACAGAAAACCGGAATAGAAACCCGGCTACAAGATTTATTAACCAGCACACAATGCTCCACGCTCCTATACCTATCATTGCTCATTATCTGTAACACATCTCCAATATTAACCACGATTGCTCCCGGAATTGGAGGGACATGAATCCATTTTTCACCGTCCTCGGTAACTCGAGCGTAGAGGCTGCTTACGACACCGTCCTCTTGTAGGAGGAGAGTGAGTGTGTTGATGTCTGAGTGACGACCAGTTCCTATTGCGAGGCTTGGCTCAGGACATTCCGGATAGTAGTTAAAATTCATTCTCATTGTTCCCATGTCTTTAAAATCGACAAAACCCTAGAAGTAAACCAAGGTGGTTTAATTCTAATTCTAATTCTAATTCTAATCCTAATTGTCTTGGTTTAAATTAGATGAAAACCAAATAAGCCCAGCCATTACATTGCAATTAAATTGACCAACAAGCTGGTTTTCTTCTTAGGATTTCTCCTTTTTCCTGCTGGTCCGACTTGAACTGAGTTGTGGGAGCCCTCGATGCCCTTTGGGTCGTGCACTAGTAGTTGGCCCAGAAGCAAGTGGATCAAGATTATAGGTCAATTCTCCTTTTGGGCCGAAAAAGCCTTATTTAGCCTCTCCCAATCAAGCCCACTCCAGAAACTTCCTGATCTATTTTTCTTCTTCTCA
>JAAMPC010000600.1:0-21428 GCA_016771965.1 Brassica carinata
ATTATTTTCTAAAATATCAAACAAACACAAACAAAATGAGTACTATAATAATGTTAATTATCGGTTTAAAAATCTAACTGAGGATAAACCGGTTAGAATCTTGATCTAGAGATTAAACCGGAAGCCAACTTCAAACTCACATTGAATTTACACACTAGTGAGATCATATAAACTCATGTTTCCTTTCAACTTCAAAAATAAATGAAGAATTTATACACTGATAGTGAAACTAACTATACAAAACATTTCAAATGTATACTTTTCAAATCAGTTCGCAAGAGGATCAAAGGAGAAGAGCCGTCTCTGTTCATCAGTAGGATTCCTCAGCAACCTGCAGAATATCAAAGAGGCTGCGACCACTGATAAAAGAGACAGAACCGCAAGAAACCCGAAATGAGAAGCGTCATTGGCCGCAATGGCTACTCCGAGCATCAGAGACTCGGCTAGACTAGCCACTGATATCTCAGTTGCACCGATGAGGTTCGCTTTGGACGATGGGATACCGGTTTGAAGAATCTGAGCTCCCACAACGCCGTAAGACATGTGGCCTAGCCTTGATAGTACCTGAGGAAGTTGTTGTGTCAAAACCAAAACTGCAAAAGAGAGGAAAGAGTGAAACTTACGATCATGGACAAGAAGAAGAAGAGTGGGCTCTTTTGGGATAGAGAAGAGCTCCAGTACACAGCAACAGCTACACCGAGGAGTGAGGCTTGGAAAAACAATCCTACCGCACCCGCCTGCATCGTTTTTGAAAACGCAAACGCAAATACCATTAGCCAGCTTGAAACGCTACTAATACATGCTTAAGAGATTTATTTCTACCTTTAGAATGCCAAAACGTTTGACCAAGTTTGCTGATAAGAAAGTTGCAGCGACTCCCATCACAGCGCATAATCCACTGAAACCCCCAATAACTGATGGATTCACACCTGTTGAAAAGAAAGTTTGGTGATGATTTCGGTTTATATGTGGCAAAAACTCTCACTTGGGTATCACGGTTTAAAGAAGCATACATCGTTGTGTTAGAAATGCGGTCATCAAACTGCCTGGGGTGAGAACGATGTTGAAGCAGAGAAGGACATATGCAAGGCTAGCGGGAAGAACTGGCTGTTGAATGTATTCTTTCCAACCAAGCTTGATAGCTTCCATGCCCAAATCAACTGATGAAGAAAGCAAATGTTATTTTTGATGTCTACATGCTTGGGATGCTTATCCAAGTATTATAGAGTAAAGGGTCTACTTACATATACTGTCGGTTTCAGAACGAGGTCCTTCGGGAGCACAGCTGCTCTGGGAGCATTTGGGACGGTCCAGAACTCCAGAGGAGAACTTGTTGGTCAGCCATATGAGAGCTGTCTGAAGAACGAAGAAAAAAGCATTGTCTATTAGAAATCCAAGAGAAAAAAAAGAAGTCCCAGTACAATTTGTTAAAGAGCAAGTTTACTTACCATGGTTGGCAAAGAACCAATCATTAGTGTGGCAGCAAACTTTAAGCAGGTCACAGGGTCATATCTGGATAGGAGGATGCCAAATAACATAGTCCCAGCGATCTGTTTAAAGGTTACAACATTGTCATTTGATGAACTGATAGTGTTTAAAGAGCATAAACACACATAAGGCCGGAGATAGAGTTAGTATACCTCGCAAAGCAGATCAATCCTGTTGAGGACAGCATTTGCTTGTGCTAGAGCAATTGGTCTGTTTATGCCAGCCAACTACCAAAATGACAAAATTAGTTATGTCAGTCAGTCTTCTTCCGACCATAATCAGGGCCGGTTCTGGACATAGGCCAGTGAAGCATTGGCCTATAGCCCCCAAAAACTTAACCCAGATTTGTAAAAAAAAAAAGATTTATAAAACTTTTACTAAGTCGTCTATAAACCCCAAAATCTCGGGACCGGCCCTAACGAAAAATATAGGTATTATATTGTGGCATTACATACCAATACAACCCAGTCACGCTCTATGGCGACTCCAGAAGCTATTCCACATAGTGTGTCAATGGCCCCTGCGAATATCAGTGCAAAAAACCAAGGCTGCAGAAGAATTGATGACCCCAGTGTGGAAGGAACCGTGTAAGCGTGCATTATCATTCCTGCAGACAGCACTTGAGCCGCTGCCTGAAAAGTAGATACAAGAGATGTTTTATGACAGTAGTTAACTGACAAGTTCATGTCTGATCCTTGAAAATGCTTTACCTGAACGACGTTCAAGGAGATGTACGTAGGGACTCTCGGACTATGATCCATAAACTTCCCAACGACTGGACCACAGATAATTATCGCCAGTTTGGTGACGAACCCCATGACTGCCACAGGTAGTAAGCTCGGATGGAGCATTGCAATGGCGGACGGCCAAGCGAAGTTCCAGAGTTGTTCAACCAAGTTCCCCACCAAACAACTTGCGTACAAGACTGACAAAATCAAGTAAAACCAATGTTCAAAAAAATCGCTAGGCTAGGCAGTAATTAGACGACATACTTTTAAACGTTTTAATCTAATGAAGTTTAATGAGAGAGAGCTGCTAACCATATAACCCGTCAGGGTGAGCAGGAGTGGCTGCAAGTGCAGTCTGCTCTTCCTCAGACAAGACCTAAAGAAAACAAAATAGATTGGTTTGGTTGAAGCAATAACTGTAGAAAAAGATTGGATCTTTATCAAAGGGGATGTAAGTGTAACAATTACGGGGAGTGCTGTTAAAACGGTGTCGACGTAAGTACACTCGGTGAGTAAGCTCAGAGACTCGGTTACAGTATTATCAAGATGAACAATTGGGATTGTATGATCCTCTGGTGGAGATGGCAAGTCCTCGTCATCAGTGGTAGTGACAAACTCGTGACACACGTCTGTGTTTGTAATCGAACACCTCGAGGCAAAGCTGTTTAACCTAAAGGAATGTTTTTGTAATGAGTAGCAGTTTGTGAAATAGACATTGTAATGAAACTAACAAACTAAGAGACAGAAACATAGTTTGAATGTCTGTCTGAACTGAAACTTGGTAATGCAAACCTATCATGAGTAAGACAAATTCTTGCAAAGTAGCAATTTGCACTCGTCTCAAAACGCAATAGACACTGTATGAAACACATGGCGATTCTCACGGGTCTGAATCAGCAATCAAACAAACAAAAGAGACAAAACCTAGTTTGAATGTCTGTCTGAAACTCTTGAAAAGTAGCAATTTGCACTCATCTCAAAACGCAATAGACACTGTATGAAACAGTAATCAAACTAACAAAGAGACGAAACCTAGTTCGAATGTATGTCTGAAACTTGGTAATGAGTTCGAATGTCCGTCTGAAACTTGGTAATAACAAAGAGTCAAAACGCAAACCTGCGATAAGAAGATGAAGCTGGTGAGGTGAGAGTTAACCATCTGCAAGAAGGGAAGCGATTGCGAACTCCAGACAAAACCGCCGGAGATAGAAAGCGTGTTCTCTGGACAGGACAATGGAACAGGAGTTCGAAAGACGGCGATTGTCTGAGCAGAGCCATGGAAACAACCATTTCTAGAAACTCCTCTCGTCTCCTTTAGTTAGTTCTCTTCGGCTTCAAGAAGCTCATGCAGCCTCCGAGAAGAAGAAAATCAAATGAATTCGAATCGTCTATGGATTATTATTTTTTTCTCCCTTATGGCTTCATCGCCACTTTAGATTGTTTTCAACCTCAGGGAGGAGAAAAAAAAAAAATCCAGAGAGAATCTTTTGGGTTTGAGAATCAGAAGAATAATAAAAAAAAGAACCTTATCTATGGTGGTTCACCCTCACCGTAACACGAAAGAGAGATCTCAAGTGGGCAAAAAGAGGGAGAGAGTTTGTGTAAGGGAGATTAAGCCACGTAAATTTATGTTTCACCAATTATATCTAGCCACGTTGGCTTACTAAATCGTCCATTGTTTTCTTGTGGCCCATTTTTTGTTCATAAAAGCCCATTAAAACATACGCAGGTGAACGTTCTAGCCCAACTCATTTATAAAAACGATTTGATTGGGTTAAAGGCCCAAAACCATTAAACAAAAGATAATAATATTTAGTGGAAAGATAAGAATGAAACCGTTTTTTTTTGGAAATAAAGTCAGGATTAAATTTCTATGTTTTCCAACTTGTCTATAAAGAAAGTCCAACCAGGTTAATTTTTGTTTCCTTTTTTTTTCTATAGAAAGGCCAGCAAATCTTTTTTTTTTCTTCTGTTCCAAATTTGGATTTGAAATGTAATTTTAATATATATATGCACCCCAGAATCCTATATAAAGTAAATTTTTAAGAAAATATTATTTTAAAATATATTGCAGTTTTGATTGTTCCAAATGATAAATCTATATATTTTCTTTCTGCTTATATGTTAGATTCATACAAATGGAGAGAAACAAAACTTCTAATGTCTTCATTTTATCATTTTGATTTTAATATTACAAACACATAAATTAATAAAAATATTTATCAATGCTTAAAGTTTTAAGAAAATATAATATATAATATATTAAAATACTAAAACGTAAAATATACAATTGCATCAGCTATCACATACATTTAAAGATAGTTAAATAGTTTAGACAAGCTAATATAGATTTACATGAATCAGTTGAGTTTTATAAAATTGACAAAACATATAAAGAAATTGTCTTCTTATTATAAATATATCATTTGGCTTATAACTAAAATGTTATTTTATATATTTTGAATATTCATATAGATTTTTTTGGTGGGCAATATTGAAACAACTATAACATACTTTAATGGCCATTTAACGCCTTTAAATTTTACCTGTTATTAGACATTATTATATAAATATTGAATATTTACATTTATATATTTTTAGTGCACAACGATAATGATACTGAAATAACTATAACATAGTTTTTTTAAGGGTTAAATCGGATCTATTAAAGACAATGCACCTAATTCCGAAGTAAAACTCACGGATAAATCATCTCTTGGGCATTCAAATGAACCGAAAACAATAGCTCATATCCGTGTGGTCAGCGGGATTCAAACCAAGGTTCACCATCTTAGATTTATTCCCTCGAGCGCCAGTGTACTACCACCGTAACATAGTTTAACGGTCATTTACTTATCTTTACATATTTTACAGTTAATTAAGACGTTATTGTATAGATTTTGAATATCTATATAGCTTTTTTTTTGGCGCGCAACGGTACTGAAACAACTATGAAATATATGTCTTGTATTCTAATGCAAAGTTTAATTCATGCATACTTCCAAAGAAAAATAAGTCATAGACAATGATATTCCCATTCATCATCAACTGGAATGCATAAGAGAAACACAAGTTCTACATATAATCTAATACATTTATTTTCTAATCACCCCTACTTCCCCAAGATAAAACAAATATATTGTTTTACATGTCATTAAACTTTTTATTGAATATATCAATGATCTTTAGCATATCATTTTGAATCTACTCACCCACACCATTCATTCCAACACCGAGAAATAAAGCATATTAACGTTAAAATCCCAATACATACCAACCACCATGCCAGCCACAAGACTCCTCCTCTTCACAAATTCTCTGAACCAGGTTTCACGCGTAGCAAAATTATCTTCATAAGCGTCCTTCCAGAATGAAAGAGTGTGGACTGTGTTTGTATCGAGATCCTTCACCTTTAAATCGAAATGGCCAATCATCATCTGTATTTTAGATATGAGATCTGGTATGTGCATCAGTATAGTAGCTTGGATATATTCCATTGGAAGTTGGAGTTTGCCTCTGTTCCATACTTCATGGGGCGATAGGGTTTTGCTGAGATCCCAAAGGCAACGAGTTACGGGGCGGATCTCGATTTCTTGAGGAAGTAGTTGATCATTATTGGCGTTTTCTTCTTGGTGTTTTGTTTCAAGGAAGGTGTAGAACAGTGTTTTGATCATCTTTGAAGTAGTTACAAGGGAACTATAAGTTTTGTTGTCTTTGTGGTTTTGTGGTGATAAAGTTGGTTGGTAATATAGGTAGTAAGATTGGTTTGATAAGGATTAGGGTATCTAAGACTAAGAGTGGCTATTGGAAGAAGTTGATGTGGTCTTTTAGAGTTGTGAGAGTCCAAATGCATATACTGATTTACATGATTTATGGTTTGGTAAATCTAAAACACTAGGTGGATAAAGTCTTGATAAGATGGATCTTGTGGGCTTTTGTTTATAGTTTTATTAGAGAAAGAAAACCCATTTGTTAGGGTATAAGTATGGAACAAACCTTATCCAAAGAGATCATTAAAAAAAGTAGCAAATACATTTTCTTAATGTTAAAAAAAAAACATTTTCTTATCTCTCTCACTCACGTACATTTCTCCTTCTTTACTCAAATCATTGTCAGACCTTAACAAGTCCCTTGGTTGGCCAACGGTTTGGTTCTTAATAACCGGGACACCAATCCATTTGTGAGCCCCATGAACCAAGAGCCTTTTTAATTGATAACAACTCTATTATGATAACAATCCGAACGAAGAAAAGAAACAATCACGCCTTTATAGCGTCAGCTCTAGGTCTCCATAGCCCTAGCCTGTATTTGTGGCTATATTTTAGTATCAGTTTTCTCTGCAAAACCAGAATTCAAAACATGTGATAGTGACTGGAAGTATGAACAAGCAAACATGTAAGCATTTTGTTTTGGGTGATAATAATGATACTCCCCACTAGCAAGCTAAACCCAAGTTCCAGGACTAGGATAGAACTATAGGTACATCTACATCAATCTCTTTGTGCTTGAAAAGTTCAAGAACTCAAACTTTTCTCTCCTCTTCTCCTTGATTTGTATAGTTACCACATGAAATTATGTAATGGAACAAACTCAAGGTTCTAACATATATATTATTAATCCCTGAAATCTGGGACCCTAAGTGTCCTACTTTTCTACAACAACAATACAAAAGAATGCGATCGCAATCTGTGTAAACCATACAGTAGAAGAGAGACGTGATAAAACTTACATGTTTAGCGTACGAGCCACAAGCAGTTTCAAAAGATCACCTATCGCGGTTTCAAGTTTTGGAATGTGAGTCTCAACTCCTCTTCCAATTCCACTCAAGAACTCAGGAACCTTCACTGCATATGTCAGAAAAGATCAATCAAAACTTAAAGTTTCAGCCTTTTAGCCAAATTGGATTAAAATATTCACTTAAAATCATAAACATTCAGCCTTTTTAGCCAAATTTGATACGAAATTCACATATGGTCTAACTGGTAACCATCACCTGAACATTGGGAACATATTAGGAAAAGAACGAACATGAATGAAATTATATGACCGAAGAAGACGGTAATTTCTTATCATATATAGTGAGGAACAAATTTATTTTATATTTTTCTAAAATAAAAAGAATGAGAAGTAACGAAAAGGAAAAACTATTTCTTATGAATGGTAAAATTTCTTTCGAATGTTAAAGAATGCATAGTTCATCTTCGTACCATTCATAACCTGAAAATCACAATGTATATGTTAGAGAAGAATTGCATACCCCATCAAGACCCATCAAATACAGAGCTCGACTCAATATCAACCAACAACTCGGCCTAGGACAATTCGGCCCAGCCAATTAGGCCAATGTCGAGTTGGAGGGTTTTACGAGGACAAGAGAAAGGGGATCTTGAAATCTTAATTTGCGGAACCTATGAAAATGGACAAGTTATACATCTAATTTACTCAATAATGTCATATTGGCTTATAATGATTTTAGTTTACAACGATCATAAATAATTGAAAAAAAATTCCAGTAATAATCATAGCCACTTTAATAGTAAAATTTTGATTAAATATTATAAAAACTGTAATTAAAATATAATTAGAAAGAAACAACAATTAACTAGATATTTAATAGCTTGTATATATTTTAAAATTCTAACTTCAATTTATTTTTAAGGTAGAAAGCAGAAAATTAAAAAATTAGTCCATTCCACATTTAAAACCATGACTTAGAAAAATGTTTTTGCATATATATGTTTTGCAGAAGAAAAATGTTTAAAAGAAGAGAAAATAAGGTTAGAAGAAAAAACATAAAAATTAAAAAGAATTCTATTAAAAACTTTATCTATAAAATAATCACTTGAGATATATAGCAAAGAAAACAAATAAAAACGGAATGTGTCTCAAGTCGAGAGGAAAAAGAATGTCTCAAATCAATGTAAACATACAAAACATGAAAATCCAGCCCCATAATCTTACATATACAACTTGTTAAATTTATACCCAAATGTATGATATCAAGATATGATTTAACACATGTTTATATTAAGTAGAATCATCAATATACTTATTTTCATTGGTTTTATATGCTTAGAACCATCAATTGTATGAATACAACTATCATTTTCCTTACATCAAAGCAAATACATGAAAGAGTTCAATTCAAAAGTAAAAATATGTTTAGTCAATCAAAGAAAACACAAACAAACATAATCTATAATCTATAATCTAGAAACTAAAGACATGAAAAGAGTTTCATGAGATGAAAGCAAAAGAAGAATCCATAAATAATCATCTCATCAGAATGATGAGATGGGTTGGAAACGCCTTCAAACCGATGAGTTTGGCTTTGGTGCACATCTTGTACATGAGACTTGACAGTTCCAACAAGGTTGGATCCAACGCGCTCAAGTGAGATGATGGATATCACTTTTATACGCTTCCACGATCCTTCTACCGAAACAAACCTATACTGTCTCGATTTACCAAAGAAAAGAAGGGTGTTGTCGACAACGCATGAACTGAGATGCATGTCAATTTTACAGATGTCATCTCTAGCAGTTCCCAAAAGTGAAATCATAGTGGCTAATCAATTCATTAAAATTCTAAACCAAGAATTAACATTATTATAGACATATATACAATAAGAACAATAAATTTAACAAATTCAAAGTCCATAATCTATGTATGCACATAGATAAAAATCCTATTAATTATAATTATCCAGACAAAACACCGATAAAGAAGATTATTATTATTTATGAGGTTTCTATTCATATGTTGTTATAGAATAAAATGTTCTCTTATATAATAGTGATTTGCAAAATAGAACAAAACTAAATAAACATTAGAATACTTTTAGGTGTATCTAAACTATACTAAAAGTAGAATACTAAGCCCTCTTAGCGTGTCACATGCAAATTAATTGCAGCCAATCAAATTGTTTTAAGATGCCATATCAGCTTTGACACACCGTAACCTAAAGTCTTCCTCTTTAGTGGCCTTTCCAATTACTTCATTCAGCTTAGCCATTCAGAGTTTCTGTTAAAACAAATGCACCCCTTCTCGACTTCTCTCTATCATTCATATAAAGAGGGATGCAGAGTGAAAGCAATCCATTCACATTCTTTGTCAAAAGCAGGCTTCATTCTTTTCGTCTTTCTTCCTCAGATCCGTCTCAAGGTTTTCCCTGAATCGAGTGTGTAGAAGCAGCCATGGACGGTGGAGCGAATGATCTCAGCAGCCTCACCTTATCCTAGCTCACAAGCTATTCCTACTCACTCATCCCGATGTTCAAGACATGGAAAAGTCCTGCTCAAATCTGACGTCTTGGATTCCATCAAATCCGATGGTAAAGTATCTTCCTTTTTCTAATCGATTCCCATAGGGTTTAACAATTTCGACATTTTTATTGGGTTTTCTGTTCATGATGTTGGGTTGGTGTTCTTTGTAGGTATGGCTGGAGAATGTTGTTCGTATTTGTGTATTAGTGTCTGTTGGTTTATACTGATAGAGGGTGTAGCTGTAGCTTTATGAACAACAAGGTCTTGAATTGGATGACAGAGTTAGTTTGCAGTTTTAAGCGAGGCTTGGGTGGAGTTTGGTCTTTAATTAGATGTTACTATGTCGCTGATGATGTCTTCTTTTTCTTTTGTATTGGAGATAATCATGATCTAATGTTGTGCTTTTTCTAAGGGTGGTATCATACAAAATAGTTTTGGATAAAGCCTTTTGTGCCTTGGTATCGTGTTAAGAATGTGTCATGTCTTACGTGTATGCTGTGTTGATGTTCTCTTGTGTTGTGCTTTTCTTAAGGCTAATATTATACAAAATAATTTATTTGTAAAACCTTTTGTGCCTTTTATGGTGTTCTGAATCTCTCATAGGTATGCGGTGTTGATGTTCTCTTACTTATTCCTTTCGTTCTCCTTTGTTTATGATTGCAGAGATGGTCTATGCAGGAAGATGGTTTGATCCGCTATGGAAGCTTTCATGGAGAAGTTAACCAAGAAAACAGCGGGTTCCGTAACACTGAAGCTGTACAAAGGATCTGTGTCGGTGACAAGGCGTAAGAGTATTTGACCCCTTGGAACAAAACATTGTGAAAATACTAAATGCAGTATTTGACCCCTTGGCAAGGACATAGCCAGTGTAGTGCATGACTTAGTTGCAGCTGGATCATACTGCAGAAACAACCCGTATCCACTAATAACCCCGGTGATCATGCCCTTGGGGTCTCGCCTTTGTCCCTTCTTTCTCCGGGAGCTCAGAGGTTCCTATCTCTTATTGTGGTTATCTTTGTTCTATGTGAGAAAGTTCTAACTCTGTCAATGGTACAGCAGGATCATGAATGTGACAGATGGAGAGTCCGCCATAGTTCACATCTTCTAAATACATCGTAGCTTCTCTAGAAAAATCAAAGGCTCCCGTACAATTGCAAAGTTTTCCGAGAAGCATAGGCGAATTATGAATTCATTTGATAGGCAAAATCCAAGATTACTAGAGATGTCCCTTTCAACGAATCTAAGGCACCAAGGTTGAAGGATTTTGGAAACAAGAAAGGTAAAGGCCATTGCATATAAGTGTTTGCTGAGCTTATGTGCTGGAAGATTCATACAACCAGTTACGTATGCACTCCCCATAGGTCTAAAAGGATCAATGCAGTTTCAAGTTGAAGAATGTTGCTGGTGGTCTTACAAGATAATGGTATAAGTTAGTTTCAACAATTATATTTGACATACGTACGGTCATTGTTTCAAATCAAAGATAATTTAAAATATGTTTCCATTTCTTGACCAAGAACTCAAAACTATATTTGATGAACTATGTAACTGTTTCTCGAATTATAAATTAATAAAGCTTTTTCTGATATTGTATCTTCGTCGTATCTGAATAACATAAGATTGATAACCAACGTTGATGTGCGTACTGCTATTAGATTGCAGTATTGAATCATATTTGTGCTCTGGAATATCAAATTATTTAATTAAAGTAGAATATGCTCAAGCGTTAGCTAAAATAGCCTTTCCAAGATTTACATGCCAAATACGTATCCAGTTACATCATTTTAATATTTTGAAAATTGACTAATAAGCATTTGAACTATTAAATGAGTTTTTTCATCTATATAGTAGAACTCTTTCATTCTTTCTTCATGTTTCTTCTCATTTTAATTTTGTTTATTTTTATTATCATTTAGATATTTTATGAGATATTTATTAAGACCATTTTTGATGGTTTACTCATTTTTCATCAAAACAGAAATATTCTAGAAGCAAATATTAAAACTTTAATATTTTATATAACAGTATCTAATAACAAATCATATTAATTAATTTTGGTTATATTCACTCTTTATTCACTTCATTTTAGATGCATAGTGAAATTTTCATCAACCTAAAGAATTACAAATAAAATAAATTAGTGAATATTATACATGATTAAAAGAAAAATATAAAAATCAATTAGTTTAATTTTTCTAAAAAAAATTCACTCATTTGTTAACACGTTCTTGAGTCTTAGGTTTTAATGAATTTTTGCATGTTTTGACGGGTTTTAAATAAATGATTTTAAGAAATCCCAAAACGAATTACATATCATCACCGAATTTAATTACCAGTTAGATCACAGATCCGAGTCAGGTTTAAAAACATGAGATATTTATAAAGAATAATTAAAATTATTTTTTACCATTTGAATTAACATGAAAAATTGTTTCAAATTTGTATAAAACTTTTTTTCTCCACATTCAGTTAACTTTTCTGTTTACCAAATATCCTTTTTAATTTAATGTTTCATTACTTCCACGTCATTAGAGATGTCCCTCATGTGTGTAGATATTTCAAAGTTATATATAGTTTTCAAACTGTTTTGGGCCAATATTCAACAAAGATATCATTAATACTATTTATATGTAAGAAAATTTAAGGAAATTAAAATGTTTATTCGATATGATCCGCACATAATGCTCAAAATATGGATGTAGAGAATTTGGTTTTAGACATTTTTACGTGGTAGAACGGAAAACCATACATATTTAGATAGTAAAAAAAATTGTGAGTTTTACTCATTTTAATTTAATTTATTAATTTTATAAAGTTGTTGTAATATATTTATTATAAATGTAAAAAATATTTGTATAAACCCGGGCGTAGCCCGGGCAAAAACTCTAGTAATACTAAAAGCATTAAAAATTAAGGAATCTACTTTGCTAAAACTATCTTGGATAAAAAAAAAAAACAAATGCTAATGATCAAAAGAGTCATTATGACGCAAAAGCAAAACTTTTTCAGCGGCCCATATTAGAGTCCAATTACGGCCCATTAAACAGAACCGCCTTTTAAGACCGGAACTCAAGAACTAAACTCATATATGTGTTCAGTCGTTTCAGATTTTTCCCAATCTCCTCCGTCAGTTCGATTCCACTCCGACCTTACAAACATGTCGAAGGATCACCAAGCAATCGCCATCAACGATGCGGTTCACAAGATCCAGCTCTCTCTCCTCAACGGCATCACTTCACAAACCCACCTCTTCTCCGCAAGGGCCCTGATGTCTCAGTCGGACTACGAAGACGTCGTCACGGAGCGAACCATCGCCAAGCTCTGCGGCTACCCTCTCTGCCGATCCCCCCTCCCTTCCGACGACGTTTCCAGGAGAGGGAAGTACCGCGTCTCCCTGAAGGAGCACAGGGTCTACGATGTTCGGGAGAGTCGAAAGTTCTGCTCGGGGGTGTCTCGTGAGCAGCAGAGCGTTTGGGAAGAGTCTGCAGGAGGTTCGTACCTCGGAGTTTGATATGGTGAAGCTTGGTGGGATTGTTGGTTTGTTTGGTGGTGGTGATGGGGATGTGGTGGAAGAGGAGGAGGGTTTGGGTTTGGGGTTGGGGAAGTTGACTATTTGTGAGAAGAGTGATGTGTTGAGAGGTGGAGAGGTGGATTTGGAGGAGTGGATGGGTCCTTCTAGTGCTGTTGAAGGTTATGTTCCTTTTGATCGAAGCAATGTCAAATCTAGAGATGGCAGTAAGGGTATGTTTGATGATGAAACGATATGACTTCAATTTTTTTTTAAAGAATAAATGTTCAAGTAATCGACTAGTACATTTTATATGAGATTATTGATTAGTCAGGCGCCTAGACCGATTTTTTAAGCTTCTAGACTGATTTCTTTTAATAATTGTTTCATTTTGGTATATACCAATTTTTAGAACATTGAGAATATTGTAACTGGACATGTTATCTGTTTGGTGTTTGTTTCTTATGTTTGTTAGTAGTTTGGTTTACTGTCTCTATACTGATTATGGTATGAGATTTGATTGTTGACAGAGTCCAAGGCTAAGAATAAACAAAAGAAGCAGGAGGAACCGTCTTTTAACGAGATGGGTTTTACTAGCACGGTTATTGTTCCTGATGAGTGTAGTGTAAGCAGTTACAACTCCAAACAGGGTAAGTTAGATGATGAAACCATATCTGTTATAAATTCTCCATTATAAAGAAGAAAGGAGACAAAGGGTTTGAAGGAGGAATGGTTTATTGGTTCAGCACAAGATAGAGTGTTAAAATGGAATCATGGCTATAAGTTAGGAAAAGAAAGATAGAATTTTATTTCTGAATTCTATAGATAAGTTACACTTGATGTAAAGAAAAGAACTTTTGAATTAAATTTAACATTCAACTCAAAAAAAAAGAAAAAAGAAACTATATCTGTTTAGTTTGTTTTCCCATATTTCTAAGTAGTTTGGTGTCCGTCTCTCTGCTGCTTATAGTATGTGCTTGGTTTTGAACAGATTCCAAGGCTAAGAATAATCAAAAGAAACAGGAGGATCCGCCTTTTAACGAGATGGGTTTCACTAGTGAAGTTATCATTCCTGATGAGTGTAGTGTTTCAAAGGTTCCACCACAGACCAAACAAACTCCTCCTGTGGTGAAACCTGAGGATGGCCAAGGGAAAACCCCAAAAAAATCGAGTAAGCACTAAGGAAGTGTTAAGATTAGCATTAAGTGTTTAAAATCTTGTGATGGTTACTAGGCCATTTCTTGCTGATGTGTGGCAATAGATACCGTTATATACCATGCTCTCTCTCTTTATCTATATGGTTTTGAAGTTCACTAGCGCATGTGCAGGGTTTCGTCGTGAAAAGGAAAAGGAAAAGATCGATTTCGCGAGCTTTGGGTTTGATGCAATGGGCTGTGCGAGCCCTGTCACTGCAAGTGATGGATACAGCATTGAATACAGCGTGTCTAAGCAGCCACCATCTTCAACTGAAGACCCTCTTGGTGGCCAAATGAAAGATGGTCTAAAGCCTTTGGATGAGAAGAGTTCTCTATCTGCGTCTAAAGGGAAGGGGTTTAGGCCTCCACCACGGCGCAAACAAGCTTCTCTTGTAGGCGAATCAAGCAAAGGGAAAACAGTTGTAACAATCACGGAGAAGGACATTCAAAGTTCTCTGGCTGATGAGATGGGTGTAATGAGCGATGGATACAGTGTAGAATATAATGTGTCTAAGCATCCACCATCTTCAATGGAAGATTCTCTAAGTTCTCACCTAGAAGGTTCTCAGACGTTAGACAAGAAAAATGCTCTACTAGGATCATCATCTGGTTCTAATACAAAAGCCCTGGGAAAGAAAGTTATTTCTGATTCTTGTGAGGGGCTTAAAGCTCATAAGGATATGTGTTCATCAAGTGAAATCGTCACTAAGTCATGCCTTAAAGTCTCTGGCTCCAAGAAGCCTAGCCATTCAGTTACTTGGGCTGATCAGAGTGATGGCGTCCGTGGTGATCTTTGCGAGGTTAGAAGCAATGATATCGAGTCAGGTCTCAATACAGAGGATGTCTCACGCCTTGCATTAGCAGAAGCCTGTGCTAAGGCGTTGAGCCAGGCTGCTGAAGCTGTTTCTTCAGGAGATTTAGATGCAAGTGACGCCGGTAAGTCCCCATAGGAAGTGTTTATTATGTACAGACTTCAATAAGTTTCTGAACTTTTTCACTTTTGTTATGTTTTGTATATAGCTGCAAAAGCTGGAATCGTTTTGTTGCCAAGCACACATCAACTTGATGAAGAAGTTTCCGAGGAGGAAATGAGTGAAGAAGAGGAGGAGGAGGAAGCAACTCTTCTGAAGTGGCCAAACAAGCCAGGGACGCCGGATTCTGATTTGTTCGAACGTGATCAGTCTTGGTTCGATGAAACTCCAGAGGGATTCAATCTAACTGTAAGTCTTTTGTAATTAACCATCAGGACTATACATGGGAACTAACGTTCACTGACCTTTCCTCAGTTATCACCTTTTGCAATGATGTGGGACTCACTGTTTGGCTGGGTGTCATCCTCTTCACTGGCGTATATATATGGGAAAGATGAGTCTGCTCATGAGGAGTTTTGTCGGTTAACGGGAAGGAGTACCCCAGGAGGATTAGATTGGGAGAAGGGCTTTCATCGGAGATCAAGGAGACTATTGCTGGATGTCTTGCAAGAGCTGTGTCTACAGTTGCCACTGTTCTCAAGCTGCCAGTACCTATATCCGAGTTAGAAAAGGGACTAGTAAGTACTCTACTCTCCTAAAAGGAAACTTAATTAATATAACATGCTGTGATTTTGGGCCTGGGGATTACGGGCCCGGGCCCGAACCTCCTGATATTCAAAAAATAAAAAAGATGCTCTTTATCTAGTTGTAACATAGCAATATCATCTCACAGTTATGCTGGGAAGTTGTATAATATATAGTTTCTTAGACCATCTCCAACCCACTCCTATTTCTATCTCTATATTTTCCTCTAAAATAGAGGAACTCTATTATAAAGGCATACATTTGAGCATTTTCAGCTCTATAATAGAGATCTCTATTTTAGAGGAAAATATAGAAGTGTACATTGGAGATGCTCTTAGCAGTGTGGTGGTTGTGATTTGGTGTTGAGCAGGGAAGCTTGTTGGAGACATTGTCGTTGACAGGGGCGGTTCCGTCGTTTAGGGTTGAACAATGGCTAGTGGTTGTACTTCTGTTCCTGGACGCTTTGTCTGTGTGCCGGATCCCTCGGATTGCACCTTATATATTGAACAGAAGCAAGGTTAGTAGTTGCAGTTAACTTGAACATATAGACAATAATGTGAAGGCTATTGAGTTGATTGTGTTGGTGGAAAATTGAAAAACAGGTGTTGGAAGGAAGTGGAATTGGAAATGAAGAGTATGAGACAATGAAGGAGATTCTGTTACCGCTTGGCCGTGTTCCTCAGTTTGCTACACTATGCGGGGCTTAGACAAAACCCGGTTTAGAGTTTTACTTGGGGAATATAAAAGCAACTTTGAAAAAATGAAAAATCATTTTAAAAGCTGGCTTATGTTATTTTTTGACTGATGGATTGTTTAGTTGGAAGAGAATGTGGTAAAAAAAAATCAGAAATCAGGCTTGGCTACTTGGAACAAAATGTTTCGATATGAGTTTGATAAAAATGGGGTGAGAGATGATGTGTTATAAAAATGGAAAGCTTTTTAAGTCGTGATTAGTGAGTTAAAATAGCTGAATTGAAATGTGAAAATTGATTGACTCGGACCTTGCTGTTTTTAGTCTAAGATGGTGTTGATTCTTGACGATGTTAGGACTCCTGTTTTTTCCATGTGAGAAGGAAAATAATGATATTGACCAACGCAAATATTACTTATTTCGTGTTTTGTTTGTTGAACTCAATACATGCCACTATTCAAAATCCGTTTTTTGTTTGTTTGTACATGAATGTCCTTGGAAGTGGAACTAACTAAAACGAAACATAAAAGACAAATTGTCCAACCATATAAGAAACACATATAATTAAGATTATTTATTAATTCGTTTCCAAATACTTAGCTAAAGAAAAACTAACAATTAGAGCAGGTATGGTTAGCCTAACTGAAAAAACAAAGAGCAAGATTAAAATAATTTTCGTTTCAAATATAACTTCCAAACTATTATTTTTTCCGCTTTTATTAGATGTCATTTTAGAACTCTGTACGTAAATTAAGAATTTTATATATTTTTTTCCGTTTCAGTTTAAATATCGTTATAAAGTAAAATTTTAGTTTTAAAATAAGTGTATTTTGTAATTTTGATGCAAAATTTATTGATTTTCTATTTCAATATATCTTTTTGTTGGTTGAAATGTGGTTAGGTATATTGTTAATGATGTTTTTATTTAATAAGTATATATCATTAATTTTTTAAAATATTTATGTAGAAGTCTAAAACAACAATTAAAATAAAACGAAAAAAATATATTTTTAAAACAGAAACATCACTTTTGTATGCTGAATACGAATGATCATATAACATTAAAAAATAATAAGTATTATTCTAAAAATAAGAACATCATTTAATTTAAGACAAATAAAATCCTTTAAAATGTCATATATTTGGAATGCCTGGAGTACAATAATCCTGAATATGAAAAAATATATGGACCTTTATCAAAAATCTCTTAGCCAAAAGAAAAATCAATCAAGATTAATCCATTCAAATCCCAAAAGAATGAACCAACATTTTCTCTATATATATTCCCTATGAAATTCGATAACGATCACTATTGGTGGTGGATTAATTTATACTTTAATTATAGCTTAAAATATCCAGTTTACTGGCTAAAATATTACTATATAAGATTTGGATATTTGTATGAAAAAGTCTTCAAGATATTCATTAACTAAGAATTGTTGATTATATATGTTTGAATATATTCCTCAAAAAACGAAAACGAAAGAAGAAGCTCTTTGTCATATGCAAACATATTTTCAGTGTGTGTGCTTCGAGAGGTTTCTTTTCATTTGCCTTTTGACTACATCTTCTTCTATCTTCCTTGATTTTACATTAATATTATTGGACAATCTCCACTAAACCATAGCTGAGAATTCTTATTTATAGAATTATATGAACTTACTGTAGTTTAGTATACGATTTAATATAGTTATTGTAATACTTTAGTTATGTTGTTATAGTATTTGACCTAACGTGTTTACCAATTTTTTTGTTGACAAAACGTGTTTATCAATTTGTTCAACAGAGATATTTAGTATTGAAGTATAAACATATGTTACTAGAGTCTATTTATATTAAAATATGCAACATGTTACAATTTCAAGAAAACGTATATTTAAGCTTAAAATTTGTATGTGATTAAGGGCTGAAGACAAAATTGAATAGTTTTTAAAAAGCCAAAAGAAAATCATGACACTAAAAATACCTTTCTTATTTACTTTGACTGATTTTAGGCAGATGAATCTAACTGTTAGAGTTTGGCACTTCGTTGAAATTTGAGAAAGAGATATCTAGAAGCATAAGTAAGATAAGGAAGCAAGAACCAGCAAAGAAACACTACTATGTCTGGACATCTATTACAATAATTCTATCTTTACATGTAGAGAAACATAAAATAATACACACTTTTTGTTTGATTCTATCACTCGAATAAAAATTGTTTGAAGAAAGATAAAAAAAAGACTTAAAGAGATAGAGAACTTAATAACAATAAAATAAACTAGAGCAAAGACTCTTAGCTATAAAGTGAATTCAGACCCCTTTGAGATTAAGCTTGTTTGATGAAATCTCAACAACCGTCTGATTGTAATACCAGTTTCCACGTTTCTTCGCATTCTTCCTTATCCCTCCCTTTCAGATTCTCGCATAATATCTCCATCACTATGATTTTCTCATGATCAACACTTTTATGTTAGTGTAGAAAATAATTAAACGAAAACAGTTCATTGTGCCAACGATGCGTTGAGTTATGGTTTAGTTCAAAGAATTGGATCTGTTGTGTCCCTATTTTGATTTCCCTGAAAGAAACGCTTGATTCATGTTATCAATGTTATCAAGTATTAGTAATAGCTGGTCCCAGCCTAGAAAAAAATAGGGTTCGACCAAACTCTTATGGATTAATAACGATAAAACAACAAATTAGCAAAAAAACGTTAGACCATAATGCCTCAATATTTTATTGATTAATTAGACAAAAAAATTACACGAACATAACTTATTAGGGCAAATCTCCAAAATAGCACATTTCTAAATTTATATCACAAAAATAGCACTCAAGAACTAAAATGACCAAAATAGCACATTTCTAAGTTTATCCTTTGAAAATTTTAATTTTTTTTATTTTTCAAAATTTGAAATCTTATCCCCAAAACCTCATTTCTCAACTCTAAACCCTAAACCCTAAACCCTAAACCATAAACCCTAAACCCTAAAATCTAAACCCTAAACCCTAAACTCTAAACCCTAAACCCTAAAATCTAAACTCTAAACCCTAAACCCTAAACCCTAAACCCTAAACCCTAAAATCTAAACTCTAAACCCTAAGTTTGTGACTTTTGATAAAACATTAAGTGTTATTTTTGTGACTTTTGACTTTGAGTGCTAGTTTGAGAACATAAACTTGATTTAGTGCTATTTTTGTCTTTTTCTCCACTTATTATCATGTAGCTAATACTGAATAAGAAACTGCATGCAATACTCCACAAAGTGTATGGGTTTTATATTGTTTTGAATACTACTATCAGGTTTGAGTTAGAATACACGACAAATAATTCCACAAAGGAATAGGTCCAAATAATTGCAAGCGACACATAAAAGAACGTTGGTCCTACAATGTAGTAGCTGAACAAAACTTTATTTTTTCTTTGATAATTTCTAAACACAACCAACCAACCAAGATTCTAACCAAACCGGACAATAAAGAACTCCCACAAAAAGCTGTTTTGCTCAGTCACCCTATAAATACATCCCCAAACAAAACCCATCTCTCCACATAAATACAAACACATCAACCTTAAACAAATTTACAGTTTTTTTCTTGAATCTTGGTGTGTTCTTTTTCTAACTAATGGGAGGCAACAGCAGAAAGAAGTTCTCTCTCTTCAGCTTCTTTAAGTCACGAAGGTCGTCTCATATGATTGAAGCAGACGCATGGGACGACGGCGTATACACAAGAAAGGCATGGGCCAGCGACGAGGACAAGCGATATTGGGTGGCTGAGCCAGGTATTGACCGTAAGGCTTCTGCCTTTATCGCCAAGTTCCATGCCTCTCGCGTTTCAGAGTCCGAGTGCCAAACTCTCCCTCCTTGCCACTCATCATAACTAGCCATCATCACAATCATCATCATGATGCTGCTAAATGAAAGAATGCTAATAGCTAGCTTATTTAGTGTGGTTCTATGTATATTCTCTTTTATTTGATGTTCATAATGATGTCCTTACGATGATTTGTTTATAAAACGGGTTATATGCAGTTTAAGTTAATTCTATCTAACATTAATTACTATTATAATCAGACTTGACAAGTCTATAATTCGCTACGTTCAAGTGTTGAACACTATATATGATCCATAGAAATATTTCAAATATACTCACTCTAACAAAAAAAATCTTATATAAATAGATATATGCCAAGAACATCATGCCAGACGTTCGAGTACTAAGATAAATACAATGATATGGTTCTAGACTTGAGTCTAGCTAGTGAATATTAAGATCTTACACTATAGTATCGATCTCTAGGCAGCTAGTACTTGCACTAACACCTTCGCAATGTTTGTTAAAAAATTTAGCTATACTATGTATAAGTAACCATCGTAAAATACCAACAACCAAAATCCCTATAATCTAGTATTATCTGAAAACGACTGTAATATTCGTACTCAGTATGTAAGATTTTGTTTTTGTATTACTTTGATATATTTTTACAATTAGTATCCAAGTAGCAATTAGAAATGACATGTATTTATTGAGACTAATTAAATAAGAACAAAGATTTAGAGCCAGCTGTGTAGAATATATAACAAGATGTGGAGGATATTATTTTCCCACATATATTGTAGTTTGTATACAAAGGTAATTTCTAAGAGTACATGTATTCCTTGCTTTTCACTCTTCCTCTCACCTTCTTTTGTTTTAACATCGCACTAGATTTTGATCCGCGTTTTGATCCGCGTTTTGATCCGCGTTTTGATCCGCGTTTTCAAAGTCTTGGTTTATTTATTTATTTTTCAATGGTCAAAATATTTAGTTAATGTCATATTTCATATATTTGTGTTTTATTTTATAAAAGACTTAAACTTTTATCTTTCTTTATCGTGTTTCATTTTAAATGACTATTTATGTTTAAAAATTAAAATTTTAATGAATTAAGTTGGTATAACTCTGATAAATTAATTTTATTATGTGGTTAATATTTTAATAAAATAATTATATACTTTTAATAAAGATTTATAC